>BGNK01000648.1:3067-167023 GCA_003297005.1 Symbiodinium sp. clade A Y106 | reverse complement strand
TGGTTTATTATTACGTGCAGGCCGAGTTTAGCTCTATTGAGGGGACCTTTTATTATTGAGTTCCGGGCCGAGTTTAGCTCTATTGAGGGGACCATTAATAATCACGAGCTCACTTTATTGGGGTTTAGGGTTTAGGGTTTAGGGTAGATAGGGATTGTAATACACCAAAACGGTTAAAGGTTTGCTACTGAAGTGCTAGGATTTAGGTTTTTTGGGGTTTAGGAGTCCTTTGAAGCAAGGCCCCTGTAAGAGTTTGAGAGGTTCTTGGCTTCAGTTGGGGTTTCGGGAAAGGGCTTTTAGGTTTTGAGTTGGGAATTCGGGAAGGGATTTGAGGGATTTGGGCGTTTAGCATAGACTGGGTTTTGGATGGCTCCTAGTCTATCGAGCCCCAAGGAATACCATTACTCAAGCTTCAAGCCCCCATGGTACACCCCTACTATCACCCTCTTTTACTTGAGCCACTATAGTTGACAAAACCCTTCTGGAACCTCCCATATACAATGATAATCCTGTAAACAAGGCTTTAGCAGGGCTGAGGGGTGTGTGGGTCCTCGAATACCGAGAGCTTAACACCTCCCCCCGGCATGGGGTTCAGTCCGGGTTCCGTGATAGAAGCCACAAGATTTCGGAGTCTGTATGAACTCCACACCTAAACATGAAAAACACCTAAATAAACCCAGCTGCCTGGACAGTGAAGCACGAAACTCAAGAACTCACAACTGCAACCCTGACGTCAAGCCTTCAACCCGAATCTACACAGATTAAGCCGCAAACCCTAAGCCCTAAACCTGAAGCATGCAACTCAAGAACTTCGAACTGTAACCCCAACCTCAAACCTTCAACCCTACACCACGCACACTACCTAAAGTTCCAGACCCTACACTCCCCAACCCTAAGCTGCCCTATGGTTTAGGGCTTGGGGTTTAGGGTTTAGGGTTTCAGACAAGGATCTCTTGCAGCTTCTGCACTTCCGCAGTGGAGCTTTCCTGGCTCAGACTCGACAGGCTAGGATCGTCAGGATAAGGTCTTAAGGGGGATGCAGGAGTTTAGGGTTAAGGGGTTAAGGAGTTTGAGGTTTAGGGTTCAAAGATTTAAGGTTTGGGGTTTAGGAGTTTAGAGAGATTACTGGGCTAAGGGATTTAGGATCTGGGGCGAAGGGGTTAGCGGGCTTGAGCTCAGAGGTTTACTAAGTTTGATATATAATTTCGTGGCTTTCAGTTTCGGTTTGCAAGTTGCCGCTTGAGGTTGCGTGTTGAGTCATCGCAGCCGCCCCAAACATGCATGTTGGTTTGCAACAAGCCAGCAGAGCATCTGCAAGATGAAGCTATTCCCCACGTAAAACCAGTTACGTGCAGACTCTGTGCGAGCTCCACCCCAAGATCCCTCACACCTGAGAAATCCAATGCCATAAACTGGCAGGGCAGCCTCACCTCAGAAGATCTACAACCTCTCTCTGTTAAATGTTGGTGCGGTGCCCCCATGAACTCCTGGAACAAGCCCTTTTTTGGTCTCTAGTGATATCAGTGATATCTAGTACGTACACCAGGCCAGGTTAAGCTCTCGCTCTTTTCACAGTTGCCAATTTCCAGGAACCCATCCTGAAATGCATCGTCATGACTGAAATCCATGAATATCGGGGACGACATCATGACTACCATCATCACCACAATCTGTCATGGGGTGGTGATCACACTTGGTCACTTCATCATCGTCATCAATGTCGTGATGATAACAGTAGTGCAGGAAGCTCGGCCTCATTCCCCTGGAGGCTCTTTAACTCGGCTTCTGCCTGGCTCAACGGCAACATGCCCGGCTGAGAACGCAAAGTTGTCAGGGAGTGTCTACTGAGGATCTTGAGTACCGCTCGGCTTTAATGGTGGAGCCTTTCACTAGGCGGGTGAAACACAATGCCTTTATACGTCTTGTTTGCTACTGCCTTGCACACCTATGCACACGAACGATCATCGGTCCATACGAATCATTAACGCTAAAACCCTAACCCACTAATGCCAAAACACTAAACACTGACAACGATGCTCAGATGTATGCTGATGTTCGGCAAACACCCCTGTACCCAACACCCTCATGGCTCGTACGTGGATCCCTGGCAGGAATCCTTCAAGACTATCTCCGGCCTCACCAGCTCTAAACCCGAAACTCATTCCCCCTCCCCCTCCTCCCCTCAAACAAAACACGACAACAACATTTCCTACACCCCAAATCCCAAAGCCACAGTCTTGACCCAAAAAAGGCTGCTTGGGACTTGCCTGACGCGGAGGAGAGAACAACTTTGAATCGTCGTGTAAACGCCCAGTCTATAGTTTAAATCTAGAGGCTTGTGTTCTGGATGGGAGCAACTGCATGCTGTTGGTGGGCTGGATAAGTCATGAATCAAGGTGGAGGCAAGCCTCAGTCCAGGGTCTTAACGCAATCTGCAGATATGCATGCAACATGTGCGAGCACACTTGCAACTACAATACTACAACATACAAACAAGCAAAATACACATGTATGCATGTATGATGCCGACAAAATGTAGCCATGTGACTCCACAGACTCCGGCGAAACTTGCATAAACGACGTTTGCACATGCACGAAAACAAGGAAGGAGCCGTCACGAGAGCTTAGGGTTTAGGTTTTTAGGGGTTTATGGTTTAGGAAACGTATATGTGCATGTGCGAAGGGCTCTGATAGAACTGCGCTCACGACGGGATGTAGTTCATCTGCCGCCACTCCACGAAATCCAAAACCCCGCATTAACATTTACCGGTTCAAAGAACACCGCCTCTCCATCGCATCAGGACTAAGTTGGCAAGCGTCGACTTATAAATGCCCTTGAAGAAGCCACAACCCTTAGTCTTGAGATCCTGCAAGCCATGAATCCCACGCAACGTCCCTAGATCATGTAGCAGACCCGAAGCCCTAGGCCTTAGTAGGTAAGTAGGGTTCAGCATCCGAAAACCCTAGACATAGAAGACTTTGGAACCCCTGGCCTAAACCCTAAACATTTCTAAACTCTAAACCTTTAAAGCTCAAACACCATGTAAAACAGGTGCAGCTTTAAATCTTAAGGCCCCTGGCTTCGGAGTCAGAAATAGGGACACTGATTTAGAGAGCTACCCTGTTGCACCTCCAGACGCCGCTTTTCTGCTTCGTCCTTCGGCGTTTGGGGTTGAGAGCTGTAGGTTGTTTTTTTGTTTTTTAGGTTTTGCTTTTTTTTTTTTAGGTTTTGGCTTCTGGGTTTCAGGTTAGGTTGAGGGGCTGAGAGGGTTTAGGATTCGGGTCTTCTAGAAGGTGATTTCGGGCTTGGGGCGCTGGAAGATTCACAGTTTTGGCCTTGAAGGGCCTTTACAGGTTCAGGGCCCAGAATACCAGGTCCAAGCTTTCTGTGTGTCATCCCTGACTTAGAAGTTTACGTACTTCAGAAACCACGGGGTGTGGTAAACCCAAAATCCCAAACCCTGAACCTTATTGACGAGGTCTCCAACCCCAAATGGACAAGGCCTGATGGCTAGTTGAGCCTGAACGTATAGTATATAGGTGTTTGGGTGCAGCTATTCCCAACACCCGCCAAAACCCGAAGCCCTGAACCCACTATTGAAGTGTTCGGGGCCTGAGCTTCAGGCACTGATTCCATGTCAGAGGACGCTGTGGCTTCTGCGATGTTCAGATATTTTCAGGTTTAGGGTTCTGAGTTTAGGGATGTTTAGGAGTTTCGGGTTCTCGACTTGGCTGAGGGATTCGGATTAGAGACTACTGTGGAGTTTGGAGAAGCATGCATGGTATTAATTCATATAGGAGCCGCCTTAATAGTTTCCGGGTTCTTGTGCATAATATTATAGTATCGTTGTGTGTCAAAGCGTTACTTTTTCCGGCCTCTATAGTAGGTCTCACGGGGCGTGCCTTCTTCATTTGAAGAAGCTTCAGCTGGATGTTGATCATGTCCCTCTTGTTCCGGATGAAGAAAGCCTTGCGGGAAACACTAGTAATTCACAGAACATACTGCAAAGGACGTCGCGGACGATGCTTGCTGAGAACTGCGATGGCGACGATGAAGTGATGCATGTTGAACAGGATTATAATCATATTGTTGTTGATGATGATGACCAGCATGGTTGAACCAGTGTTGTTGTTGTTGCCAGATTCACCAGCAGCGATAAGAGTAGTATCACCACCATGGCTACAGCATCAGCATCAATGCCAATGCCAGCATCAGCCAAAGAAGCGGAGTCGGCAGCAACACCGAGATCATTATCGCCATGATTGCCTACGTAACTGTCGTGACTCCTGGCCATCATCACGGGTCGTGTCCCATCATCCTAGCTGCCACCAGACAACCAACATCCTCACGAACATTGACATTATCAGCGACATCATGAAACATAATAGTGACATCAACAACAACTTCACGGGTTGGGGTTGGGTGAAGCTGACTATGCACAACTACTCTGCATCAGGGGGCTCAATTCGGACGCTGACCCTGTAACCAAACATCACATCTTAGATACAGCACCTTGAACACGGCACCCTGATCCCTGCACAGTCTGCGCTGTGTACGGGAAACTCAGTCAGAGCACTCGTACCTGCAAGAAGCTAGGACCCCGGCACTAGGCCCGTGATCCCCGAACCACAACACCCTCGACCCACAAGCTTAGCCCGAAACCCCAAACCCCTTCTTCTACAAACCCTAAACCCCAAACCCGCAGGCATAAACCCACGACCCTTCTTCTATAGACCCTAAACCCTAAAACCCTAAGCCCAAGAACCCTACCATCGGCGACCTGCACCAGAACTGAGCACACCGGGACACCAAGTCCCAGTCCCTCGTCGGCCTCGGAGTGTATTCTAGGGGCCTTCATAATTAGAAGAGGGTGTTGGGGTCCATTATACTATAGTTATAATAATGACCCCCCCCCAACATAGTATAGGTAATTATTAAGGCCCCTGTGGTATTCGAGCTTTGTAGGGTTTACGGGCTTTAAGGGTTAAGGACTTAGGGGTTTAGTGTGTAGGGTTTACGGGTTTAGGAGTTTAGGGGTTTAGGGGTTTAGCGGGTTTGGGGGTACAGGGGTTTGGGGGTGTGGGGTTTGGGGGCCTTGTGCTACATGTAATCACTTCCCGGATTTGTAACTCCCCAGAAATGAATATTGGTCGTTTGATGGTGAGGATATTATCGGTTCTGAGCTTACCATTGAAAACACTGAAGGTAGGTAACAGAGAGCCAACTAGCGATATCAGCGGCACTAGTATACTAACTTCTACTAGATACAAGGAATGGCAGCAAGCAGAAGCAAGGCTGCCAACACAAAGCAGGCTGCACGGGCTTCTCGACCAGCGCGACAGGTTCCGTGGAACCAATCTGAACTGGACTGCCTCTGATCCGCGGGCCGTACCTACTTCTTAGTTGCTGAGTTCCTAAGCCACAAAATGTGTACACTTTTAGTTTTATAGTGGATGGCATTATCCAAAACAGTGTAAAGTGAATCCACTCAGCTACTAAGATTTACTTCTGTGCGAGCTTGGCTAAGTTTAAGAGTCAAGGCTAAGTCATTAATATAGTGGCCTTGATAATTACAATGGGGCTGTGGGGTCCATTATACTATATTTATAATGAGGAACCCCCCCCGGCCCGTAATAGTGTTGGCAATTATTTCAGGACCCTACATTATTCACTCTATCACAATACGTATCATTCGGCATAAACGACCCGAAGCAAATACCAGCAGCGAATATGAAATGGTATCGACTCAGATCGAACTTGCGGGTGTCGCAATATTATTTGTATATACTAGATGTGAAACACCAATGGACACGCACATGTTTGCACATGTAGGGCAAGTTCCTGTCCCTCCAAATAGAGATTAGACGTTCAGGATCAAGGATTATGTCCTGAAAGGCCCGTGCTCAAACATTCCACCCCCCTCCCCCTTCCCCTCGATGTTTTCTAGAATCCTTGTATAGGTATATACACGCTGCGCTTTCNCCCCCCCCCCCCCCCCCCAAAGGACGGTTGGTGAAGCAAAGTCGCCGACCCATGCCCAACCCGACTAACTCCATCACACACCCCAGGGCGCAGGCACTTGTCGCTAAATGGATACACAAACGAGAGACATGTCATTGCAAACTGCGTTGGCGTTGGCCGAGCTGCTACGATTAAAGCGTGAAGCTACCGACGCCATCTCCCGGCTCTTCTTTGCTTTTCATGCAGAAGCTGCCATGCCAGACTTTCACTATTAAGACTAAACCCTAAATCCGCACCCCCCCTCATGACTCGAAAAGTTCCGGCTGAGGTCCCCACTGCATTGGCCGTGTTCAGGAGAGTGATCTGGAGGCCTCTTTCCATGACTTGTGTGTGAAGTTGATATTTCTCTTCCAGCTAATACACGCTAAAAATGGCCACAGCCAAGCCAAAGCCCCTAAACCCTCATCTGCACTTTGAGCCTACTTCTCCGCACTGCTCTGGAAGCCTACACAAGAATGGCTTAGAGGTGAGTGCAGGTTGCAGGCTAGGTCGTGCAATGCCAAGCACTTGATTGCTGCGTGCCTGGATGTTGAGGTCCAGGTCTAGGCTTTAAGGTCTGCCATGTCTCAGGTATGTTGCTCAAGGATTCCAGCGCAAGCTTGGCGGCGCTTGTCGTTGACGGACTTGGGGCACTTGAGGCAGATCAGCACCGGCCCGCCCCGCTTCGGGGGGCGGGCCTCTTTTCTCAAAAGAATCACTGGTACACAGACAAGCCCGTCACCACCACCACCAGCACCACCACCACCAACAACAACAACACAACTTAAAAGTAGGTAGTGTAGCTCCGATTATTAAAACCCTGTGCAACAATAGCTGCTCGGGCTGATCGAAAACTTCAGCTAGGTAGCCTTCTTTTTGTAACATACCTCGGCCTGGAAGTAATGTACTTCGGTACACAACTAGTCAAGGTATATGACCGTGTATACGCCCCTGGAAGAGCCTGAAATATCAACCTTTCACGGTTTAGGGTTTAGGGTAAGCACAAGAACTGCACTTCTGCGAGGCCTTGTCCCGACAAGAAGCGCCCAGCAAAGAAGAGCACCACATTGAGCCTGATACAGTAACCGATTGGTCCATGTGCCTCGAAAGTATGCACTTTGTTTGGCCTTACGGAGATTCCTGTTCAGTGACAGTAGTGCCTTTTAATACGACGTAAGTACACGCCATCAGGCAAGTTTGCCAACATTCTTTTCTGGTGCTGCATCCTGACGCCTTCGTCGGGTCGTTCAGGCTCTATCCAAGGCTTCGGGCGATGGATTTGAGGGCAGTGGTCTTGGACTTTGTTACCTGGCTTGTGCAGAAATTCAGCACAAGGTCCTGATAGTTGCGGAAGCCCATGAAGCACTTTGGGGAATGGGGCTTAGTTTTCAACAAGTCCAATCTCAGCAAACAACAAAGCCAACAACACCGCGTGCCTGAAAGTGCAAGTCCCAAGACCGTCACTGCAAAGCTATACTGGCTGTGAACGAAGAACATCCCCAATATGAAGCACTTACCTTGTCCCCATTTTACACATGCTGAACCCACAAAGCCCGCTGTCAAAAACCTCAAACTCTTTCAGTCAGGCTGCAAGACTGGCACGATGAGGATCAGGAAGAGGATGAACTCAGCGTCCAGAGCTTCTCTAAACCCTAAACCCAAAACCCGAGATCTGAAACCCTAAAACCGAAGCCCCAAACCCCAAACCCTAGACCCTAACTCCAACCCTAAGGGTCCAGGTATCTCTTTAGGAGGGTCCGGAATGTCCTAGGGAGAGTCCTTGGGTCTCTTTGGGGTCTCAGAAACCCTCAATTTTGAGGTTCCCCAATTTGTTAGGACCCTGAGGGGTGACCCTAAACCCGAAGCCCTAGACGACAAACCCTAGACCCTAACCCTAGAACCTAAACCCAAGGCCCGAACACCATGAACCCTAAACCCTACTTGAAGGGGCTTTAGGGGACTTAGTAAGGGTTCCTAAAGGGCTCCTTAAAGGGATCTATAGGGTTCCTTAAAGGGATCTATGGGGTTTAGGGTTTAGGGTCTACTTCAAGGGGCTGGGGACTTGGTAAGTAGGTTATAAGTAGAGTTATAAGTGCCCTAAATGGAGTTACCCTAATTATTATAACCCTACTTATAACCAACTTACTAAGTCCCCTGCCCCTTCAAGTAGACCCTAAACCAAATCTCTCGCCACATGAGCAGGAGGCTTTTCTGGAGGCTCAGAGGTTCCAATGATGTGGAATTCTGCGCTTTAGGGTTAAGGGTTTAGGGGTTAAGGGTGTATATTTATATAAATATATATATAGAAGAATTTATATTTATATTTATATATACATATATATATATATAAGGCTCCTTTTTGGGTCCGCACGAAGTGTACCAAAAAAGGGTTTAGGGACTCCTGGGATCCACAACAGACGCTTTGTCAAATCCGCTGAAACCCAGGCGTAGCCATAGGCTCCCTAGTAGTTCCTTTTTGGGGTTCATCTGTAGAATCCTGTAAGGTAATCCCAAAAAGGAACTACTATGGAGCCTCTAGGTAGGAACTACAAAGTTTTGATGGGGGTCGGGCTTCACAAGTGTTGAGGTTTCGAGTGGCAGGAATGGTGCGAGTGTCAACCGCGACCGTCCCTGTCGTATTCGCATGCTTCATCATCTTTGGAATGTGTAGTAAGAGTAGCATTTTGCGTTGAGGCTGCCCATTTAGTTGGTTGTCCCAGATTTCGGACACTTCGAACCCCCCCCCCCATAGAGGCCAGGCTCCAGACACGAATCCGAAGAACGACCATTCCAACATCTGCAGCGAGGGGCAAAGGATTGGGTCCAGGGATTGGGGGCTTGGGGGCTTCATCGCCGCAGCAGCAAACTCGGCCTCTTCCGCTTGCGCACTGGCCTCCTTCAACTTGGGAAGATCACCACTCGTCAAGGCTGCAGCGAAACGCGGCAGTGAAACAATTGCTTTGCCGTAGTCACCACTGGTACGTTTGGATCCAAGCCCCTTTCTCACCAAGCTGAAGCAGAGCACTTTGCGACAACTTGGCTGGTTTTCGCCGATTGCTCGCTCAATTTGTGCTGCTGCCACAGAGCTTTGAATGCACTGTAAGACTCTAAGACATCACCGTAATCTGCCAGTTACTCGTTCTGGCAATGATCCAAATCTGCATAATCCTCCGTCACATCACGTGTCGATGCATGGCTTGAGGGCTTGGGGTCGAGGATGTTATAGAGCTTCGGGCAGCCAGGACTGACGGTTCCGGGTGTAGGATACCTGCGCCTGCCACTCGGCTCCTGACGCTGGAAATATTACCAGCAAGAGAAGCCATAGTTGAATTCCACGTAGATCTTAGTTACCAAGTTCTATGCCTCCAGTTACGCCTGAAGCGGTAGTTTCTGAGCACCTCCCATAATCTCTCTTCCCTTTGGAAACCAGGCAAGAATCTTGGAGCAAGGCTATTCGAGTAGGAGAAAAGCACTACTGAAGTTTGGATTTCGTGCAAGCAAGCCTTTTACGAATCCTACATAAACGAAAGACGAAACCACTAAGAACATCTTCCAGCACCCCCAAGGCCTCAAACCTAAACCTTGGAAGCCCTAAACCCCAAAACCTGAACCCTAAAAATTCTCCACTCTACCCATAGGCTCCATAGTGGTTCCTTTTGGGGGTTCATATGTAGAATCCTATAGGGTCATCCCAAAAAGGAACTACTATGGAGCCTATGGGTAGACTCAAACCCGATGCCTCAATAACGGCTCCTGAAGGCATCATGTCCTTCCTTGCTTCTTCGAGGGCTATCAACCCTGGGTTACATACCTCTACATGATCAAACCCTGCTGTGAGAGCTTTAATGATTTAAAAAGGGGTTTGGGACGGGACATATTATGGTAGAATTAGTTCTATCTGGAATCGCAGGGAATGCTGTTCGTAAGTATTTCGATCTCTATATTACACTCTCCTCTGAATCCTAAACCCTAGACTCATAAACCCCTAAACCACTGAACCCTAAATCAACAAGCGCGGCGGCAGCACTTGCACAAACCTTCCAAGGCGTGTTGAGCACGACATCGCCCGCAAAGCCGATCCATAGTCTGGGCTCCGCCGTCTACTTGGGAGGCTCGGGGTTGAGGGTTTAGGGTTGAGGGTTTAGGGTTTAGGGTTTGGGGTTTTACGGTTTAGGGTTTAGGGTTTGGGGTTTTACGGTTTATAGGGGTCTGTGGGTTTAGGGCTTATAGTTCAGCTTGGGGTTGGGCGTTCATGCAATTGGGTTTACGTGAAATTTAGGGTCTTATAATGGATTCCGGTCTGGGTTCCGGGTGTTGGGATTCAGGCTTTCGGCTTTCTGGTTAGGATTCTCCGATTCAGGGTTTGGGGCCTGCTGCCGCAGCAGGTCGCGATGGCGTGGTGTGCTTGCCCTTATTAGGCCGAGTTCCAGCATGTAGGGGCTATACATTCATAAAGCAGATTGAATAACAAGTTGCTCTCCTTTTGTGTGTACTGCGACTGTACTAGATAGCATTCCCCAAGAAATGGATATTCGTCTTCCAACAGGCGTATCGACAGAGTAAAGAACCCAGTGACAAACGGCACTGGATGCTGCGATTTCATGCGGTCCCGAGCTTCAGGGCGTTGGGTGCTGGGGTTGCAGAGTTAAGGGCTTGGGGGACGGTCTAGGAGCTTGTGGTTCTAGAGTCTAACTTCCCACAACCACCCAATATTTCAGAGCTCATGTGGCCGACACCTAGCACTCACGCCCTCGGTTGCTTAACATGTTAACATATATCAGCACAATGCATGGGCCTTCCTCGTTGGAACGGGAGTTTGTGGTACGAGTACGTTGTGGTATAGTATAGGCGGGATACAAAGGAAACTTCAAATGACTGACTACTCAAACCTCTGTATGAGACCGGCGAAGAAAGCCCGCAATGTGCTCTGCACATGACAAATAAGCTTCAGCTACACAAAGTCCCTTGGGTTCACACAAACCACTGCCTCGACTAACAAGCTTCCAAGCTGCACAAAGAAGCTACGGACACCTTATCGTAAGTGTGATCGCTTCAGATTCAGATCTATCCCAGCAGCGGCAGGACACACACCCGAATCAAACAAGCAATGTCTCCATGAACTACTAAAGCAACGCCCCGAAACTGAGGTGAGTCTAAGCACTTAAACAGTAGGTACTTACACCCCCAATTTTATCAACTAGGAGCCAAAGTATGTACTATCGAAGTGCCTGGACCCTCAGGGGTACAGGTATTGAATATAGGATTCTCACCAGCTACAAGTATCACCCAATAAATATACAACCCACACTATACACTCGCCACCAACATTTCTAAGGAGTCCCCTGTTTACAATCACCTAGACCCGAAATCAACAAAAACACACCTACTTTGGTGCTTCCATGGAGCAGGTTGAACACCACGGACCTAGAGAAAACAAGAGGCGCGCTTTCAGGTGTAAGGGTCTTTCTGACATGTCGGAATGCGGTCCCCAGAGACTCCAATATCCCTTAATTAAGGAATATACCTTGAATGAAAGTAGGATTCCTAATATGATTTAAGGAATATTCCTGCCTCTGGGTCCTCATCAACAGAAAGCCTCTTCTGGGTGCAATGCTCGCTCAGGGGCAAGGATGCCAAGGGGCCCAGAGACTCCAATATCCCTTAATTAAGGAATATTCCTTAAATCATAGTAAGGACCCTACTATAATTTAAGGAATATTCCTTAAATCATAGTAAGGACCCTGCTATAATTTAAGGAATAGTCTTTAAATCATAGTAAGGACCCTACTATAATTTAAGGAATATATTCCTTAATTAATGGATATCGGAGTCTCTGGGGGCTGGGACGGGAAAACCTAAAGCCTCAAACCCAACGGCTCGAAAGCCCGACGCCCCAAAACCCGAGAACTCGAAAAGCCTACGCACCAGAGCCTGAACCGAAAGCCCGAAGCCCCAGGACCCCAAGCTCAGGGTTTAGGGTTTAGGGGTTAGGGGTTTAGGGGTTTAGGGGTTTAGGGGCTTAAGGGTTTAGGGGTTTAGGGGTTTAGGGGTTTAGGGGTTTAGGGGTTAGGGTTTAGGGGTTTAGGGGTTTAGGGTTTTCCGGCAAAAAATGCCCGCCCGGCGGGTAAACACCGAAACTCAAGTGCACAAACCTCGGGGTCTGAAGCTTCAGGGGCCCAACACAGCCTAACTCCCCGAAACCATGAAACCCCAACCGGCAGGCTCTACCTTAACCTACCAAAACCTACTTTTTTGTAGGGTCCCTATAAATTCCTCATTAGGGTTTATAACAAGAACCTACAAAACAGTAGGGTTTGGTAGTTTAAGGTAGCCACTCTGGGCTCTGCATAAATAGGCCGAGGTGCCAGTTTGACAGGGCGTAAAGGTACGAGCCACTGACGCTGTCCACCCTGGCTGTAACGACTGGAAGCCCCAAGAGGGTCGTTTAGGGTCCATGTTTCTTTTGGGTGGTTTATGGTTTAGGGGTTTAGAAATTCTCATAGCAGTCCGAACACATTCCGTTTGAACCATGATGCTACTTGGATTGATGGTTCTGCTTGGTGCCTGGGGCTATTGCTCAAGTCTTTTGTCATTCGAAACATGTCGTAGTCATCTTCGTTGTGCTCCGTGCTGATACCTCCCCGAGCTCCGAGAATTACATCGGCCGCAAAGCGACACCGGCTGCATGTGACTTGCTGAAACTGAAATGGGCCTGTTGGTTGGTGGCATGCCATTGTTGCAAGACAACAGCAGGCTGACTAGTGACTAATGTATGGTTGTACTCGCTTGGGTGACTGAGGCATCCCTCTGCTTTGTCGCCTTCGTGAGGGTACCACATGCTGGCTTTCGCCAACACGGAAGGGCTGGTTGCTGGCTCGGTTTGGATGAGCCCCAAAGTCTTGGCCTTCAACTTACTTGCAGTACAAAGTAGAACTAGGAGGGAAAGGCTGGCCCGTGGGCCAAGGTCTGGGACATGTGTGCAACCTTCTACTACNGATGAGCCCCAAAGTCTTGGCCTTCAACTTACTTGCAGTACAAAGTAGAACTAGGAGGGAAAGGCTGGCCCGTGGGCCAAGGTCTGGGACATGTGTGCAACCTTCTACTACAGTTTCAAGGCAGAGGCAGTTTCCAACCAGATTGGTGCAGCCAATGGTTCTGCTTCGATTCATGATTCTGCTTCGATTACTGGTTCTGCTTCGAAACAAACGCGAGTTCTGACGGGTGCCTACGGTACGGAGTCAAACCCAAACGCGGCGAAGCAGAACCATGGAACGACATTCTCGTTAGAAACGGAGCCAACTTTCATTAAGTGCTGGATGCCTTGGGGAAACGCATTCCACTTCAGCCATGATTCCAGTTCNCGACATTCTCGTTAGAAACGGAGCCAACTTTCATTAAGTGCTGGATGCCTTGGGGAAACGCATTCCACTTCAGCCATGATTCCAGTTCGATTCATGATTCCACTTCCCACGAACGCACGGGCCCAAGCAGAACCGCAAAACGAAGTGGAACCATCCGGGCCTCCCCAAGCCCAAGCAGAACCATGGCTGCCAGTGTCCGGATTGTTCGAAAAAAGGTTCAGCCGGCCTGTTCCGGTCAGGGCGGCCTGGCCGAAACTAACGTTCTGCTTCGTTGCATGATGCTGCCTCGATGGTTCTGCTTCGAGAGCTGCCGATGCCAATGCCTGCTTGTTCCATATTTCAGGAGCGACGGCTCGGAGCGTGTCGGGCTCGTTTTGTCGTAGCGGTTCTTCGTTGCCTTCATCGATTCAAGGGTTGCCGCTGGGCAGTCTATCGGTGATAGCTATGCTCCTCTACCACTTCGCGAGTGGGAGGAGCCTTGTTCTCAAGAAATAGGCAAGCTCATACCGCCAGCTTACCGAGCTGCTTGAATTGGCGAAGTAATGCAGCAGTGGGCAGCCCCCTGATCAGGCATTGCGTGATGAGAATCNTACCGAGCTGCTTGAATTGGCGAAGTAATGCAGCAGTGGGCAGCCCCCTGATCAGGCATTGCGTGATGAGAATCAAAGTACAAGTCCTTGCCGGCACACAAAAGGTGCCAATTCCAAGCTTTCTAGATGGTTCACACAAGAGAAAAACGTAGGTGCGTGAGCAATCCAGCAAGAAGGGGAGTTGCAAAGAAGCAATGCAATGACTTTTCCATGGTATACAT
Organism: Symbiodinium sp. clade A Y106; assembly: GCA_003297005.1. Taxonomy (NCBI): domain Eukaryota; class Dinophyceae; order Suessiales; family Symbiodiniaceae; genus Symbiodinium; species Symbiodinium sp. clade A. The sequence goes on along the minus strand of BGNK01000648.1, from coordinate 152,850 downwards.
ATGTGATTTGAAAGCAGTAGCCTAACAAGCATTCTTCTTATGCACATGGTCGTCCTAGCTGTGCTCCTTGCATCGATTGTCGGAGTCTGCAGCAGCTTTTTTGCAAGCTGCTCGAAGTGGATGCTGAGGCAGCAGCGACGAGGAAAATCATTCGTTTGCTGAGCAATCGGAGTTAAGCATACGCCAAGCGAAGCAGNGCGACGAGGAAAATCATTCGTTTGCTGAGCAATCGGAGTTAAGCATACGCCAAGCGAAGCAGAACCATGAAACGAAGCAGAACCGACATTGAAGCAGAATGCATATGGAGCCCTATGAAATTCGGGATGCTTCGAGGTTCGGGGTTTACAGCGGGCAGGGCTTTTAGGACTCAGGACTTGGAAACAGAGGGATTGAGCGTCCTATGGCTCACGGAATTGAGAGACATCGTTGAGTTTGGAATTCAAGTATACAGAATCCCTTTATTACTCTCTTCTCGAAAAGCCGGGCCCAAAAAAGTTCAAACTTTCTGTCCTAGACCAAACATGCAAAGCCAAAGAGCTGTTAAAGTTCTCCCATTGGCTGAGTAAGATTACGAATGACGACCAAAGTTCGCATTGCCCTAAGGCTCCTGGACCCTTGTAGTGAGGTCCCAAACCCTAGCCCCCAAACCCGAAACCCTCTGCCAGAAGGCCCGAGACCCTCTTAGGAGCCTTAGGGCAGAAGCTTTCTGCCCCTGGGGATCCACCGAGTGGAGCGGGGGNGGGGGGGGGGGGGTCGGGGATGGTTGGGGTGTAGGGTTTAGGGTTTAGGGGGGCTGCAGCCTAAGGATTTAGGTTTGCAGCGATGAATGTCTACGCGCAAGCTGCAGCTGTGCAGTTCAGGATCTCGGGAGTTGAACCCTAAACCCTATAAACCCTGGATGTCAGGGATGCCAGGTGCTGGGAAACATGCCTTCATCATTTGGTTTTGGTCTAAGGAATCACCCTTGAACCTAATTGGGGGGTCCTAACCAAACGACCCTCATTGAAGTAATACTGAACCCTAACGTAAGCTTAAACCCGAAATATGCCTAAACCATCTGCAAAGCCCCTGGAGAAGAACCCCCTGCACACCCCGCAGTCGAAGTACCGGACATTGCGTAGTCTCTTACGTCTTCGCCCCTATATTCTGGATGGAAGCTGGGTTTAGGGTTTGGGGTTTCGGTTTAAGGTACTCGGAAAGTATCTATCTGCCCTTTGCACTAGCTTGCTCAACTGTCGTAAGCAAATTACTGCACCCGCTCTAATTATGCTGATGCGCTTTTCAGTGCTGTTTGCTGACCACTGCCGCTGCATATTCCGTCTCCAAGCGACAGCCTCAACCCAGGCCGAAGGCGCCTGGCAGCCGGATAAGCCAGGCGCGTGCCAGTGTCCGTGTCCTTCTTGCGGACACCCAGAGACTCCAATATCCCTGAATTAAGGAATATTCCTTAAATCATATTAGGGATCCTACTATAACTTAAAGTATATTCCTTAATTAAGGGAGATTAATGGAGTCTCTGGGCATGAACCTGTCCGAGCAGCGTGCCAATGTCGTGTTCCGGCGTGGTTCTCGCGCCAGTCGTCCACAAGTGCTTCCATGGCATCTTGGTCTTCATGACTCGCTGACACGCAGAGCACCCAGGCTTGGGAACGGCTCTTCCCTGCACACCTAGGCTGCCGTCGCAGCAGGCGCCCCTTGGCTCTGCAAACATATGGTCTAGGCTGGATGTCTCGAGCACTGCTGCAGCTACAACCTGCAAGCATACAAGAGCGCCAGCCAAGTCGTCGTCGTAGTCGTAGTCGTCGGCTTCGTCGTCGCAGTAGTGGTAGTAGTGGTAGCAGTGGTAGTAGTGGCAGTAGTGGTAGTAGTGGTAGACATGGCATTAGCGGCAATAGTGATATTAGTGGTAGTAGCGGTAGTGGTGGTGGTGGTGGTGGTGGTTGTAGTAGTAGTAGATGATGTAGGCCTAGATGTAGTAGTAGTAGTAGTAGTTGTATAATAACAGTAGCAGTAGCAGCAGTAGCAATAGTAGTAGTGGTGGTAGTGGTGGTAGTAGTAGCAGTAGTAGTGGTAGTAGTGGTGGTGGTGGTGGTCGTAGTAGTGGCATCCTCAGTAGTTCAAGAGTAATGTTACCATTTTGTTTGTCTTGAGGTTGCTTTGTAAATACAAGCAAACAGGAGACGATGATCTGAACATTGGTAAATAAATATGAATACAGCTAAAAACACACATGTGCATTATACCTACAAATTCAGAAATAAATGTAAATGTCCATGTAACATACATACATACATTCTTACGTACGTACGCTATGTATGTATGCACACATACAAACACAAAGCAGCTCCATGAGGTCAATGCAAACGCGAAGGTCGCGCTTGAGAATGGCTTGCGAGCCCGTGTTCAGGTAGTAGGCCAGCAGCGACCGAAGGACTGCAATCAATGCAAGCTGGCATATTATAGTATTATAGTATTATAGTATTATAGTGTTATGGTATATTATAGTATACACAGTACATTGCGGTATTTGGGACTGTCTTGAAAGGTTTGTGGTCTTTGTTCTTGGAAGGGGGCGGGGGTGTTCCGTTCATGATGTCAGGGCCTATGCATATGAGGGTCGCTTATTCTGCGAAACTGCTAAGTACTTCAGGGTTCAGGGTACAGCTCTTCGTCAGAGGGGCCGGTTCTTAGAGTTCAGGGTCGTGCAACATAGGGTTCACCTTTTGACTACCAAAAGCTTTTTGCAGGGTCCCTATATTCTATGTTGGGTTGATAATAAGAACCTCATAAGAAGTTGGTTATGGTAGTTGAAGGCAGGGTTTAGACTGTGGGTCTTGGCATCTGATATAGGGGCCTTCAGAATTAGAAGGGTTTGGGGGCCCATCATACTAAACTCAGAATAAGGCACCCCACAATAGTATTGGTAATTATTTAAGCCCCTATAGTACAATGTTGGCCTCTTCATTCCTTGGCTGACTTCTGAACCCCTCCTAAAAGTTAAACTTTTAGCCCCCTTATTATATTTCATCCTGCTTGTCCAGTATCCTAGGGGAACTAAATGTTAACCTTGGGGATCATATAGGGATTATAGTACCCCCAAAAAGGTTAGAGGTTACCTACTCTACTACTAAGTCATATAGAAACCCAAAAAGTCAAAGTCCTAAGAGTCAACCAGAAGAGCGGCAAGAGTAACCCGAAACCCTAGAGAATACAAATGCCAGCAACCTGGGCGCTAAAACCTACCCATAGGCCCCATAGTAGTTCCTTCTTGGGATTACCTTATTATAGGATTCTAAATATGAACCCCAACAAATAGGCCCATAGGATTCTAAATATGAACCCCCAAAAAGGAACTACTATGGGGCCTATGGGTATCTTCAACCCTAAACCCTCAACCCCTAACCCCTAAACCTCTAAAAAACCCTAAACCCTCAACCCTGAACCCTCAACCCTGAACCCTAAACCCTAAACCCTCAACCCTCAACCCTAAACCCTCAACCCTAAACTCTCAACCCTAAACCCTGAACCCTGAACCCTAAACCCTAAACCCTCAACCCTAAACCCCTAAGCCCTACGCAAGACTTCAATCTCGGGCTTGCGGGCCACAGGATGTCAAACCGCAACCCCCGCATCGTTCGGGGCTTCGGGTGCAGGGGTCTCGGGTTTGGGGGTTTGGGGGTTTAGGGGTTTGGGGGCCTTGGGTTTAAGGGTTTAGGGCATGTTTCGGGGTTTAGTGTTCAGGGGTTTCGGGTTTAGGGTTTAGGGCTTTTTTCGGGGTTTAGTGTTCAGGGGTGTGAGGTTTAGGGTTGTCGGGAGTAGGGGTTTAGAGTTTAACCCCAACTCATGAGCCCTAAACCTCTTGTCAGTAGCTGTGCTCACGGTACGATGTGGGACTCTTCACCAAGTCTTTCTGGGAGGGCTAGGCTAACACGTCCAGAAGTGCAGTGTTTAGGGTTTCTGGCACAAGGTTTTTTGAGTATGCTATCTCAGAACTAGCATAAGAAGTCGTCACGCGCACAGAACTATACAGACTACCTATAGGCTGAAGACGACAACATTAGCCGATGGCACGAAGAAGCTAAATCTGGCTGGCTGGAACAAGCTGGAACCAAGAAGTTGAGGAACTACTACTCACGCTCACATGCCACCTGAGGCCCACACGGGATTCTCGGAGTTGGCAAAGCACAAGTGGCTAAGCAAAGAAGTGCTTTTTGTGAAGCCAAGGGGCCAAGCTGCTGTACTGATGTTCAGCCCCATCGACATTCCAGGTGGTGCCGGTGCATGCGCCCCTCACGGGCTTCCCATCTGCGCCGCATTTGGCTAATTGGGGTGGGTTCTCCCTGGCTCATCTCTGGCTGAACGCCAAGCGACTCCTCACATTGAGGAAGCTCTTGTAGTAGAACTAGCAAACGAACCTCGGGGAATAATAAGCAATCATCATTCAAGCTGATTCAAACTCCTGCCTATATTGAACAGACCCTAACACCCTAAGAGCCCAAACCCCCGAAGCTGGGGAATACAACCGTTCCAATAACGGGAATAGGGTTTTGGTGCACAATGTACTACACCATTCTTATATCAGGAACCCTTCTTCGGAACAATGTAGGTAATCAGGCCCCTATAAATTATGATGAAGCCTAAGCCCCTAAACCCTGAACCTGCGTCGAGTTTGGCAATTAATTCAGGCTTCCTAAACCCTCAACCCTAAACCCTAAACCCCTAAGCCCTACACCCTAAACCCTAAAATCCCTAAACTCTAAACCCTTAAACCCTAAACCCCGAAGCCCTAAAGCCCTAAACCTAATTGAGGCTTCTATTACGCGGGCCTTTCACCGGGTCGTCCTGCAGCTCGATGACCGGGGGACTGTTGAGATCCTTCGATGCACACATACATACATATATGCATACATACATACATACATACATACATATATATATATACATATATATATATATATCCACAATACTCAATGACATGTATGTGTACCATGCGACGCTTCGAGCAAGGCTTCGGAAAAGAACCTTGCCTCGACAATGGGCTTCAGCCCTAAACCCTAAACCATATAGATCCCTTTAAGGAGCCCTATAGATCCCTTTAAGGAGCCCTTGAAGAACCCTTACTAAGTGCCCTGCCCCTCCAAGTAAGCTCAGTATTGCTTTGGCCTTGCCTCGACAATGGGCTTCAGCGTAAGGTAGGTCCAGTAGCGGACCAGGAAGCAGAAAGAGCTGATGCCCAAGTCCACCCTGAGGCTTTCGGTTTAGGGTTTAGGGTTTAGGGTTTAGGAGTAGGCCTTTATAGAGCTTGGGTAGTCATTTTGGGCATTTTCTGTTGGTGCTTGGGTTTATGCCTTGAAGGCATATGACAATGCACCTCTGGCAGGTTTTACCAGGGACAACGAGCCGACTGCGATCCGTGTGTGAAAGGTCTGTCTATTGGGAAACGGATTACAATGATCTCAACGGCTTTCGGGTTTCGGGCAGTCCTACGTAGGCCTGAAGTGATTCCTCAACCCTACACCCTAAACCCTAATTTAGGGTATCCCGGAGCTTCTTTAGGCATTTGCACCCAAACCCTCCAGGGTCCCCGGCTGGTACCAGAAGTCGACCATGCCAATCTTGTCCTTGGCGTAGGCTCTCATCAGGGTGGTACAAAGTTTGATTGGGGCGTTATACTTGCTTATGATGCGGCTTCTCCTGCCACTAGAGTATCAGCTGCTACTACTCCATATGTTGCTGCTGCTGCTATCACCGTATTATTAATACCAAGCTGTCATCCTTACGGACAGCAGGGGCTGACCCAGCGGAGCGACCCCATTCCTCAATGGCCAAGAGCCAATCTTGACTTCTCGCATGTCCCCGACAAGTCATGGGTTGCGGTCCATTTTGTGCGGGGCTGTAGAACTCTTTTCGGGACAGCATCTGGGAGTTTCCGAAAAGTAGGGGTACCTAATTTTGGGGTCCTTATAATAAGGATCCTACTATTTAGGGTACTATATTTGGGTCCCCTATTTTCGGATACCCCCATCTGCAGCCCGAAACACAGTAAACCTCGGACCCAAACCTAAATCCAACCCCCGACTTCGCTGAAGCTCCTGGCTACATCCCAACTGAGGCCTGTCCTTAATGACTTAGGCGTAATTACTATGGCACCCCTGATTAAGACAAGAATTGGGAAATGTAGGATGCCGAGATAATTCCCATGCGGCTTTGGAGCAAAAGCACTGTATAGAAGTGAAACCCTCAGGAATAATATTGGTAGGTATTCAAGCCCGCATATGAGCCCAAAAAGATACTGCAATTGAGGGTCCAAACCACAAAACTTGACCTCAAACCCTGAACTCATAAACCCGACAATCATGCACCCTGCAACGTCGTACAGCCTATAATTAGACCCTAAAGAGGTGCCTCTAGAATTAGGACCAGGTTTGGGGGATCTTATAAATTCTAAGACTGCAGAAGAACTCTAGTAAGACCTTTGTAGTAGGGTGCTTGAGGGCCCCACTCCGGTTCCCACGTAGCTGTTGCACTTGGATCCTGCGACCAGGAAACTCCCCGGGATAACTTGCCATTTGCAGTCCCTTGGACTCGCAAACCTGCCTGAAGCCAAACTGGGTTTAGGGTTTAGGGGTTTAGGGTTTAGGGTAGGAGCACCTTCTGACAGTGTCTTTTCAAGCGCGATAGTTAATTACGAAAGTATGGGGTGCTGCAAGTACGAGAACTCTGGAAACACATGCGAAGCCAGGCTCGGTTTTGTAGAGAGCATATAATGTCGGGGCCTACAAATAATTAGAATAGGGTTTGGGGGCATAGTACACTATAACTATGATAAGGACCCCCAAAAGGGTATTGGTAGTTATTTAGGCCCCTACATTATACAATATATAAATCTCTACAGCTGGATCTGAAGAAGCTCAATTGCCTTCCAACGTCTTGCAATGGCCTCCTGGGGCTGTGCGGAACAGCAAATCTGAAGTACCCTAGAGGGCATAAAGACAGCGTGACAACTTTTGTGCAGAAACATGCCATGAACATCGAGACTTGCTTCGACATATTAGGAGCGGTGTCATGAAGCCCGGCACTCACCGAATAGTGTGCAATTAGAATAGAGTATTGCGGAGGTATAAGTATACAGTGGGCCCGCTTAGGGGATGTTAGTACTAACGGTTCAAATCCCTACACGCCTTCTATTCCTTGCAAATGTAAGCAAAAGAAATATTGTGTGGAACTCCGGGGACTTAGAATCCAAGCCCAAAAATCCAAGCCTAGCCTGAGGATCCACAACGGCACCACATGAAAGGCCCCAGCTTGGGATGTTGCTTCCGGCTTCAGAAGTCGACGATAAGAGCTTGCTGAGGTTGTTATACTCGCAAGGTTGTGAGTATAAATTCTATGGTGATTCTACAAAACCCTACTTTATGAAATCCTAGACCCTAAGCCTCTTTGACCCTAAGCCGGGGTAGCTGCAGGTAGGGCCAAGTCCTCGATCACCGAACAGCACAAAGGCATCGACAAGCACGGCCAGGAAGACCTTTCGGACGACAGGCGAGCGATGCTTGAGTATGACCTTAAATTAGGGTTTAGCCTTTAGTGTTTGGGGTTTAGGGTTTGGGGTTTAGGGGTCTACCCTAAGGGTCCTAACAAATTGGGGAACCTCAAAATTGAGGGTGTCTGAGACCCCAAAGAGACCCAAGGACTATTCCTAGGACATTCCGGACCCTCCTAAAGAGATACCTGGACCCTTAGGGTAAATGCTAACTTCAAAAACCCTAATCGGTTTAGGGTTTTCGAAGTAACGGTTTAGGGTTTAGGCTAGTTTGGGTTTAAGTTTCAGGGCTTCGGGGTCGACCGAAAGGAAGACCCCAACAGCCCTACCTAAGCTCACATGAGATCACCGAGCCCTAACGACAAAAGCACAAATTTTCACTAAGCCCAAAACCTTGAAGCCTAAACCCCAAACCCTAAGCCCCTGAACCCTAAGCCCTAAACCGAGCTAGACTGATTCACGAACTCCCCACTGAAATTATCATGGGAATGTAAGGGTTTAGGGTTTACCGGATTTCGCAAGGATGCCGTTCTTCCTTCCACAATATAGCATGCACAAAAATTAGAAAAGCATAGGTTTATGAAACCAATCCAACTAGTTACTGACATAGGTCTGGTCATCTTGAATAAAGTCTGGGAGCCTGCGAACGTCTTTTATTTTGGGACTCGCATCCAAAATGTCGAGAAGACGGAAGCCGGAATCAACCCCTAATGGACCCAAAGCCTTAAAGCCCTCAAAAGGAGCCGGAACTCTAAACCCTAAATCCTAAACCCTTCGAAGACCCTCCTCGCCCACTGGAGCCCCTTCGCTTAGGAGCCGGACCACAGCCGTGCTGATAAGGTTGGACAAGTGGAGCCTGGAGGTATCCCGGGTGTTCTGTCGCTGTTGGACGTGACGGTTTTTGGTTGCAAACCAAAAGGATCCATGTACCCAAATAGTATATACTTTGGCCCCAAAGTACCAATATAGGGACTACTTTAAGGCCTAAGTATATACTATTTGGGTACATGGATCCTTAGGGAAAAGGCTCAAGGTGGAGGCTTTTGGATTTAAGGCCGGAAGGATCAGGACAGGATTCGGTGTTGCTGGATTACATGCAGCAAAGTCATCAAGAGGATTCTGTAACGCTCTTGCTGTACAAGCTCACGGCGCGGCTTAGGCGCAAAGTCCCCAGCTGCGCGTCAAACCCACAAAGCTAAACCCTGCTTCTTAATGACTCTGTGTACAGATGAGCTCGCTACACAGACCGTAAACTCAACACCCCGGATGCGACAACGCCCGTTGAGTGTCGAGCGCCCGAAGTTGTGCCGGGGCAAAGGCACTTGCCTCAGCATCTTCTGTCAAATGTTGCTTCGACTACTATGCAAATTTTGGTTGCCGGTTTCACCAGTCTGCTGTTCTGATCATGGTAGTTACCAATACTACCTTATTATAGTTATAGTGCCACACCCTGGGGCTCCCAAAGGCTCAAGAAAGGTAGTACCTATAGTCTCCATTCTAGTTCCTTGCTTTGGTTTCAGCAATTCTATATTCAGGATCCTGAAAGGTAACCCAAAAAAAAGAACTACAATGGAAACTATACAGGTATTTATTATTATAGACTTTGGACCCCAAAGTAAGTAACATTTGTATACTTGGAGCCCGAGGGAGTGGTGGTTGTGACGGTTGCTGAGCTGCTGGTGCGCGTGGCGGTCGTGCTGCTAGCGAATCGTCTTCCAGTGTTGGCGCTGGCAGGAATGTAGGGGCCTTAATAGTTACAATAGGGTTTTGGGGTATAATATACTACAGCTATAACGAGGTAGTATTGGTAACCAGTGAGGCCCCTGGATTTGTGATTGTCGCGCTATTCTGCCACCGCTGCTGTTGGATGATGCTGGCCTTCCTCATGCCGTTGTTGTTACCTTTTTGCAGCAGTGGCTGGTGGTGCCGTCGTGTTTTCGGTTGTGGTTCCGCATAGATTGGAATTAGCTGGTGTGCGATCATCGAAACTGTAGTGATGCTGTGTGCTACAGCCCGTATCACTGTATCACTATTTTGATTGTGGCCTGTTCAGACGGCTTTCAGTGTCATCTCGGATGTTCACTGTGTGTTCGGGGTGCAGCCGCAACGGCAGCAGTGGCAGCAGCCGTGGTAGAGCAGAAATACACATCGTAATGGGGATCGCACTGGACTCTTGTGCTACCACAACGATACTGGGGCATCGTATAGTTTCATTGGCAAAGTTCAGCTTAGTGAAAGCCCCTCTCAAGGCTTGAAACCCCAAAAGCAAAGACATCTGAAGGCTAACAACCTCAGACTGCACCATGAGAACCTTGGGTATGTCTTGCCTCTTGCCACCGAAGACTGGGCCGCTCGCCACCACCGTTGCCAAGGATGGCGTGTCAATCTGCATCCGGCAGAATATTGAAGGTTTACAGCGAACTAAACACAGTTGGGATCCCCTGTGATGAAGGTTTCCCCTGCTCTTGATGCTTGGTTCCTGTGACATTCGCCGTGCTTTCTGCAATACCAGTGCATGTGGGTGTTACTTAGACAGTTGCATGTCGGGTTTATTGCCGTGAGACATGAAGCTACAATGAGCACATAGTGGCGAGACTGTCAGTGGTGATGCCAACTGCATTACAGGGATCGTAAAAAAGAAGCCCTGATAATTCTAACAAGGTTCTGGGGCATGATGTACTATGACTACATTGGTAGTTGGTACTTCTCTCAAATTAGGAGTCCGTTGTAGGATCCTTTTTGTTGCGTGCTATTTTGGGACCTAAAAAAGGGACCCTACTTTAGAGACTACCCGGAAGCTTGGGGCCCGGTGGTTCTCCTGATTCATTGCTCAACTGCGGCCCTGGTCTCCGGAAGAGTCTTCCACAAGACGCCCGCGTTCCATAAGGCATTGAGGCTTGCAGTCCGCAGGGTTGCAGCATCCTTCTGGTTTTTGTCGACCTACCGAGCTCGCGCCACTTCAAAGCGGCTCCTTGCGTGACAGCCGGCGCCTGCGAGGAAGCTTGGCCTTCAGCGTATTCTTGCCGCTGCCAAACATGGTCAAGAACATTTGCTGATTCTCAAAGGCATCTGAGCTCGGCTCGTACTTCAGGGCTCCATGCAAGTCTGCAAACCATCCTTGTTGCAGTCTAGCGGTGGACTTAACCCTAGACCCTAAGCCCTAAGCCCTAAACCCTAAACCCTAAAACCCTAAAACCCTAAACCCTAAACCCTAAAACCCTAAACCCTAGGCCTTAAACCTTAAACCCCTGCAACCCCGAACCCGCGCCCCAACCCTCGACCAAGCCCACTAGGCTCGGCTTACGCCTAACGGCACTTTGGGTTCGGGGGGGGCCGCCCTATAGAATTGCCGCCATCCTGGCACAGAGTTTGTCGAGTCTTTACGGGTCAGCTGCTTTGAGGAAGGGCTTACTTACTTAGCCTCCAGAAAGTAATAGCAACGATCATGTCTTTCTTCAACAGTCAGTCCCGGCTCCTCGAGAGGCCAAGTTGCAATCCTTTAAGGTACACTACTATAGGGGCCTAAATAAATACCAATACTATTTTGGGGGCTTCCTCATTATGATGATTATAGTATAATGGGCCCCAAAACCCTATTCTGACTATTAAGGCCCCTCCCCTATACGAGGTCTAATGATTAAGGCCCCTATGGTAGGGTTTTACTTTAATTGCTCCAGACGCCTCCCCGATGCTCTTGAAGATTTGCGCCTGCACAGAACCGACGTGCTGGATTTCGAGGGGGGGGTTTAGGGTTTAGGGCTCAGGGTTTCAGGCTATCAGGGGTCAACAAAGGTCACATCAACCTAAATAGCCTGCCTGAACTGTGTGAGCCTCAAGAAAGAAACGATCAACATCTTTATCCTGCTGACTTGCAACAACAACTCCATTATTTGCTGCCGCTACTGCTTGAGTTCTCGCAGCCCAACACACATAATCGTTGCATAGGCAAAAACTGACAACAATAACGCACAACATGAACTGTAATTTCCGTGAACTAGATGATGATGATGATGATGATGATGACGATGATGATGAAGAAGAAGAACACGACAGCACAAAGACTAACAAACAAAACAGAGCGAATGTAGAAACCACGCCAAGAAAACACACAGCGTGCTCGGGTCACCTGCTTTTCTGGTGCATATAGGGCTGTAGCTCAATGAGAGTCAATTAGAGTATAGGGCTATCCACTATATGGCATAGGAAGCATCCGCGAGCAATAGAGACCCGCAAACTCTAAAGCGCCATACCCCAAACCCTGAACCCCTAAACCCCCAAACCCCCAAACCCTAAACCCTAAACCCTAAAACCTCAACCCTAAACCCTGAACCCCTAAACTGCCGAGAGCGCCGCTGACCATTTGCATGGGCGCTCGAGGCGCACGGTGAGCCCCTGCCCCTTTTCGTCGAGCGGCCGGCACAGGCCGCGAGGACCCACAACCCGACACCCATCCACATCAGCAGTGCTTGGTTGTGGAATGTGGTTGTTTATGTGTCGAACGGTGAAAGGAAGCAGAGAGCAAGAAAGCCCCCCTTGAGGGGGGTTTGGGGGGTGAACCCTAAACCCTAATTGAGAATAGTTGGGGTGGTNGGGTGGTTGGGGCGGGACTACATGCTGACGCAAGCGCGCGATAAGTGGGTGCGCCCCCATTTCTAAAGAAGCGCACCCACCGCGCGCACACTGTCTACACACCCTAAACCCTAAACCCTGAACCCCTAAACCCCTAAACCCCTAAACCCTAAACCCTAAACCCCTGAACCCCTAAACCCCCAAAACCCCCAAACCCTGAACCCCTAAACCCCTAAACCCTAAACCCTAAACCCTGAACCNAACCCCTAAACCCCTAAACCCCTAAACCCTAAACCCTAAACCCCTGAACCCCTAAACCCCCAAAACCCCCAAACCCTGAACCCCTAAACCCCTAAACCCTAAACCCTAAACCCTGAACCCCTAAACCCCCCAAACCCCCAAGTCTGGACTCACGGAAGACCACCGAGTCTACTGCATAGCCGGAAGTCTGGATTTCAGCCTCCAAACCCCTGAACTGGTTTAGGGTTTAGGGTTTAGGGTGCCTTGGGGTCCCCCTCAGGGTGAGGGTGTAGGGTGTAGGATGTAGGATCTTCTGGTTTAAACTCTTGCGGTTTTTACTATCTTCCTAACTCTGACAGTGCCCGAAAGTCCCGACGCCGGCCTTGATATCTTGAACTTCGAAGACGTCTTGCATGTCCTTCGTGAGGTTTTTCCTCTGGCCGGCAGCTTTGGAAAACAGTCAGTGACGCTGAACAAGCAGTGCAAGTCACTGCAACAGTGTTCCCAGGTACTATAGAAGCCGGAATCATTATCATATTCCTTAGGGCTCCTGCCTATAGATATACTATAATGCCACAGGATTCCTGATTATACCTATATAATACCACAAGACCCCCTTCGAACTCTCTGGGCCCCTGCCACATACGGCTGATGGACAAAATCCTGCATGACCCTAAGGACCCTAAACTATGGGAATTATGGTCTATTCCTTACAATGGGTATATAGAACCCTATAAGGTAATCCCAAAAAGGAACTACTATGGGGCATAATAAGGAATATACCATAATTCCCATAGTTTAGGGTCCTTAGGGTAATGCAGGATTTTGTCCATCAGTCGTACCACACCTCCAACCTACCTGGCCCAAAGCATGCAGTGAACCTGAACCTCCCTCATGTCATCCCTGTTTGCTGGCAAAATCCCTTACCTTAATCTACCAAACCCTACCTTTTCGTAGGTTCTTATTATAAACCCTAATATGGAATTTTTAGGGACCCTACAAAAAAGTAGGTTTTGGTAGGTTAAGGTAGGTTTCAGGGTTGTGTGTTTCGGGTTGGAGTCTCGCGTTTGGGGTTCAGGCTTCCGGGTTCTTGGCTGACTTCTCAACCCCTCCTAAAAGTTAAACTTTTAGCCCCCCTTCTTATAGTTCATATAGAAACCCGAAAAGTTAAAGCCCTAAGAGTCAACCAGAAGAACGGCAAGGGTTTATAAGTATCCTACGCTGCTCCGACCTAAGTCCCGAAAGGAGCCGACCAGGGGCCCCGACACTTCTTCAACGGCTGCACGAGCGATCATCTCCTGTCTGACATGTGCAGGTTTACCGTGGAATTTAGGGTTTTAAAAGTTTGGGGTTGGGTGCTGGCCTAAGGGTCCAGGTACTCAAAGAGTATTACACTCTTTAGCACTCGAATCGAAGAGCAGCTTACTTAGGGATTAGGGTTTGCAGCTATAGTCAATCCCTTTTGTTAAGCTCCCTTGCTGCTGAATCCCGTAATCCGTAACCGTAGATCTTGCAATCGAAGCGCAAAGCTGCTACAGCCCCGCGGTGAAATTGCAGGCCTAGCTGATTCAACAGGAGATATCCTTTGGCAGGACCTGCACAACCCTATAAGGACTGCTATTGCCAAGAATGCATACCACACAGGTATTCGGTCTAGGGTAGGACCAGGTGCCTTGTTCATGCAGGCTTTCGAGTGATCGGTGTCAAACCCAGCTTGTCAGGTGTCCTACTTATCCAGGTACTCAGCGAAAACAACAGGTAGATAATCCAATACAAAACAACACACACTGAGTTTGAATACTTGGACCCATCAAGGTCTAAGACCCAAAAACGGCTTAGCAACGTTGGCGGGGAACAACTGGTAATCGTAGACACCACCCGAAATGCCTAAGTTCACAGACACCAGAAGCCCCAGCGGCATTAAATCAACGTCCTGCAACTCTCGACATATCCTACGACTGACTCACTGACTGACACCATCCCCCGTGGCTGCAGGCCACTTGCGAGACAACAACACCCCAAGTCATCCAAACAAAAACCCGCCGAAACTCTGACCCAGACCGCAGCTGAACTCCTACACCCGAAACCGTAACACTAAGCCCGCAACGTCGAAACCGGCTTACCCGAAGTCGAAAGCACCACGGCCCCGGTGGGCCTGGGCTTTCTTCGTCCGCTTGTCGATGGTGTCGTAGATGCGCTGTGACCTTACTAAAAGCTAGGGTGCAATGCTTAGACTCGCATTCACCATACACTAATCAGAACAGGATCTCCTATACAATAATATCATGGTCGTAGTAGCAACTGCTGCTGGATCGGATCTGGCCTTCGTAGGCCGTAGGGTTGAGGATTTAAGGGCTAAGGGGTCAAGGTTTCAGGTGTTTGGGGTTCAGGGCTTTAGGGGTTTTAGAGTTCAGGCTTTATGGTTCTCAGTGTGTGGACTGTCATACCGCTGGGGAGACGACCGGTGTCGGAAACCGCAGAGTGCAAACTCATTTTCTTCACGGCGGCTGAATGTCATGTTTAAGCCACGGCTATGCGCCACAATCATTCCCGGGGCCAGGTTGCAGTTTTGTGCTGGGGCTTTTGGACCTACCCCAGGGCTCCAAGTATACACATAGTACCTACTTTGGGGCCTAAAGTCTAAAAATCCTACCTACATTGGGCTTTTTGGAGCCCCAGGGATAAGGAAGAAAGGCTTACGACAGCGCCAACTAGAACGTAAGACAAAGATATCAACCCTTAAAGGCGACGCAGTTCGACTGCAAATGTTATGGTACATGATGATCTATTGTTAGTGAACCCTCTTCCTTGAAAGGCCCGATTCTTGTGAGGAGCCATTATGTAATTTTATATGGGAGTTTCCGAAAATAGGGGACCCTGATATAGTACCCTAAATACCAGGATCCGTATAGTAAGGACCCCACAAAAGGTACCCGACTGTTTCGGAAACCTAGGGAGGTGCTCTACCTTGTATTGGCTTCGGGGGGGTCCATTATCGCAGAATTATGCCGTAGCTACAAGGGGAAACTATGGCTAATTATTACGACCCCTATAGGTTCACGTACATCTGTCGGCCAGATAAGCGAATGAAGCAAACATGTGGCATTTTGGACCCTATATTCAACTTTTAAAGGTGTCAGGCGGGCATTGTGTGCCGGGTTTCGAGGATGAGGAGACGCCGAATTTTAGAGATTTTGCAGCTTCAAGGTGAACTTCAAGGTTTGGAATACCAAGTTGTGGGCTTGGGTTGAACCTCAACGACTCAAGCAAATACTGGCAACTAAGCCACAAACCCTAAACCCGCAACCCCTAAACCCTCAACGCTAAACCCTCAACTCTACACTCTACACCCAAGTTGAAGGGTTGCAGGGCGGGACAGGTTCATGGGAGCCAGCGAGAATCTCTGCGTAAAACAACCTGGCCCAGTCAAAGACTGAATCAGACTTCTTCGCGGCTGTCTCTGAAACGTCTCATCTAGGGGCGTCTGAATACTTCGCACTCAAGTCCCTCTAAGTCCCTTATAGGAGTTTCCGAAAACAGGGGGCCCCAATATACTCAATAGTAGGATCCTTATTATAAGGGCCACAAAGTATATAAGGTATCCCTTATTCTCGGAAACTCCCATATAGTCATGCTATATTGAACCCCAAACCCGTATGCCAAAAAAACTAAGGCCGCTAGATTGGGCCTCTGTATTTCTTTATGGCAGATGGCTGGAGCGTCGGGCTATCTGACCACGAATCATACGACATGGTGTAGGCAGAGCCGATAGCTAAGCCTTCAGCCAGCCCCGAAAACCCATCAAGCGCCAATAATGAAGCTAAATCCTTCACCACTTGACATGCGATACATAGAGGTCTTGTAATTGGGTTCAATGATTTGGGCTGTTGGGGCTTTGAGTTGAGGTTGGGTACGTGCTGCCCCACCCTTTAACAGAACTATTGAGAATCATAGCACGGGCTGTGTAAAACTATATCATGCATATGATCCAACTGCTGGATGCAGAGTTGTGTGGCCGGAGCGTGCCGCCGGGCCCCAATACTATCATTTGAAGGTCTTCACAAGAAAGTACACAATCCCCTTGTAGTCCTCCCTGTGTCACTGTTATACCCCGGAAATGCGGTTAGGCTATGTTAGGTTTTACGGCCTCCCTTGAAACCCGGGGGCAAAAACCCTAATGATAATGTTGAGACCCCAATGATATACGGAAGAGAAGAACAGCGCTTTACACAGTTGGTTTCGACATTATTACAAGCCCCAATACTCGGTTCTCAGTTGCGGTGAGAAGTTGGGCCTAACCAGGACTCCAGTTACGATAATTGGGGGTTGCCGTTCTAAACCCTAAACCCTAAACCGTGCCGTTCAATAAACGCGATAAACCTTGATAGTACCCGCAACTGAGCAACCTGTTGGACGAACCCTAAACCCAAACCGTTAGCCCCTATAAACCCTAAACCCTACGCTAAGGGTCCAGGTATCTAGGGAGAGTCCTTGGGTCTCTTTGGGGTCTCAGAAACCCTCAATTTTGAGGTTCCCCAGTTTGTTAGGACGCTTAGGGTAGACCCCTAAACCCCAAACCCTAATGACGGATAGGCATCTGGGCTCATAGGATGAACATGGGGAGGAAGGTTGTAGTAGTCGACGGAATTATGCCGCGGAAGTCACGGAAAAGGTCGTCTAGCCGGCTGGCACTAAGAGGAGCGAAAACCGGAAAAGGCAAGCAGGCCCTTGGACATCTGATGAGGTAATCTTAGACTTAGACGGTTCAACGCGTCAGGGTTCTGGGGCTGTCGAGGTTGATGTTTGGGATTTCAAAGGCTTTTGCTTGCACTGTTAGGGATTTTGGGGATTTTGATCTTGTTCTTTGAGAGCTCAAGGGTTTCATCTCTAGGATGTAAGGCATAAAAGGCGTTAAGAGCAATCGTCGAGACAATCCGTGGGCCGGCCCTGCTGTCTGTGCCTAGATGCAAAGATAAGCCGCGCAGCGTCGCCGGCAAGCGTGCAACGAGCTACCACGGATGTCACGGGAATCCTGCTGTCTCCCAACCCTAATAAAGCCTGAACCCTGCTGTAGCTCAGTAGAATACAGTGAACCCCAGAAAGTTGGAACATGGGTTTAGGAGGATTCGTGCTAGGATCCCTTATACTTTACCTTAAGGGCATGAGGAGAATGATGTTCCAACTTTCTGGCTTCTACTATATACGATCTTGACCGGCGATATGTAGAGAGTTCAACGACCCCTCAAGCAGCAGCACGATGTTGGTTCGAATCGGTTCAAGCTTCTTGCCTTAGGTGCTATTTCAGTAACAACACTCTCTCAACATCGATCAACCCCTTTCATCCACTTTCGGAGCATGGGGCGTTTGAGGATTTTGTACCCCAAACCCTCGAACTCAAAACTTTCAACAAGCGAGTGGTTAATACAAGGATGGCGGAACATGAAATATTCGCAAACTTATTCGAGAAAAACTCCGGCCTGATTTGAGGTAACCGCAAGCCCTGTCGTAAGAAGATCCGATATGCTACAACGGCGGCCCAAAACCCGAAAAACCTGGTTGGGTTGGACTTTTTTGGGTTTAGCGTTTAGGGCTTAGGGTAGCAGTAAGAAGCTTCCTTGACACCCTCAATACATTCCAGGGTTTGAAAGGTGTTCTAGAAACCTAAACCCTAAACCCTATATCCTAAAACCACAACAACGATTGGTGGCACTGGGTCTACGCAGAGTCTGCGACGCACAAGCGCAGAGAAAGCCAACTCACAACTTCGGTGAGAGCGCGAAAACAAGCGTCATAATATAGGGGCCGTAATAATTGGAACAGGGTTTTGGGGTTTGGGGTTCAGGTCGTTAGGGGTATAAAGTATATTTAGAGAGGCCTGACTGACTAGAACAGGGTCCTTGAGTGGTTCCTTAGAACGAAAATAAGGGTTGCTATAAGGGGTCCGCAGCATTTGGAGCCCCAGGGGGGCAGAATAGGGTTTGGGGGTACATGATACTACAGTTCTAATCGGGAACCCAAAGGAAGACTGTCGGTAATCACTCAATTCAGGCCCCTGTAGTGTGGTATAGCAAAGTTAGACTTAAGTTCAACTGCTGTATTCAGGAACTCGAAGTAAGACTGCTGGTCATTCTTCAATTCAGGCCCCTATAGTAAGTGTCACAATCCAAGGGCGCGGTCGTAGCAGCCTGTGCGATGAGTTTGACGTGGTTCGAATCTAAAGCCCATCCCAACACAATGGGCCCGAAGTACCTATACGTACTGGGGAATCGGTTTAGGGTTTATGGGAATACTTACCCAAATTATAGTAATTCCTGCTATAGTATAGAAACACCTAGTAGTTTCTACTATATAGGTACACAGGACTCTTTGGTCAAAACCTCAGAAGGACTAAGCTTATAGCCCAAAGACGAAGAAATCTCTGGAATTGGAGCTGCACTTATAATCTAGCAACATCCATGAAGAGCCTTAGCTTAGTAATGCTCAAGACAGCTTTGCTTCGATCTTCAGGGTGCTCAGTCTCTTATGCTTCCGGCTTGAAGACTTGCGGGTGTTGGTGGATTTGGGATTGTCATGTCGTCGTGCATGAGAGTGACAAAGTGAGAGAAAGACAGAGAGAGAGAGAGAGACCGACAGAGTGAGAAAGAGAGGGAGAGAAAGACAGAGGGACAGCGAGAGAGTGAGAGTGAGAATGAGAGCAAGAGTGGGAGTGAGAATGAGATTGCGAGACTGAGTGAGAGTGAGACTGAGACTGAGCGCGCGCCTGTCAGCTTGCAAAGGTTAAACCAGCGCTTAGGGTACAGAGTTTTAGAGAGACATGGATGGGTTTCTGAGCAGTCTGGAATGTAGGAGTTGCCATTCCTTTCATTTCAGAAAGCCCAGTAGATTATACCGCCAAGATGCATTAGGGGGTTTCCGAAAATTGGGGTATCCTATTTGGGGGTCCTTATAATAAGGATCCTACTGTTTAGGGTGCTATATTAGGGTCCCCCTATTTTCGGAAACTCCCATTACAGCTGTGACAAGAAGTCCTCACTCGGTTACGGCCATGCGTGCTAGTTATAGCCTCTGAGCCATCACCCCTAGAACCCCCAACCCTGGGCCACAAAACCCAGAACTCAGAAACAAGAGGCCCCCAGACGGACAAGACTGAACTTAGGGTTCGGGTTAAGTTCTAAGCTAATGCAGGAACCTGATTCAGAAACCCCCCAAAATAGTAGGATTCATATAAGGAACCCCAATAAAGGCCCAAGGTTTCTTAATCAAGTTCCTACATTATCCCAGCTATATTCAAAATATCGAGCGGCCAACTCTTAAACCAGATCTTCGCCTTCACCTTGCCATGGGGCTCCAAAAAGCCCAAAGTAGGTAGTATCTATACACTTTAGACCCCAAAGTAGGCACTAGGGTTGGGACAATGCTCACAAATCAGACGCATAGACTTACTGCGCAGGCTAGTCGAAGATTCTGTGGCATGTCACACTGCAAGAAGCCAGCACAAATTGAGAGCTCACCTATATAAGCCTGCAAACGAAACCCCAAGAATTTAGGCTGAACCTCGTGGGCCCTTCCGCACCAGTCCACACACCCGAAGAAACTAGCACACGGCGAGCATGCACCACTGAACTTCTAAACTCTTGATCCTGAGTCCTGACCACGTCACTAAACCCAAAACCGTGAGTCCTCGAGTAAAATTGTGGCCCTTCAGTCTAGATCTAAAATCTTTGGAGTTTCCCTAAAGCCACAAACAGCACAGGGCCCCACCTTTCCATTCATCCGTCTCCTGGGACAAACCCCAACCACTTTTCTGCCTGCCCCTCTTCACCAAACCCTTAACCTCTAAAATGTAGGATTTCAGCACATAGCGCTGTCACAAACACAAGGCGAGAAACCCCAACAACTCACCCCAAATCATGCCTCCCCTGAAAACCGGACCGAATCTTGGGTTTAGGGTTTATATAGGGGTGTAGGGGTTTACGGGTTTAGGGCCTAAGGTTTAGGGGTTTAGGGTTTGTAGGGTTTGAAGAGGCAAAGGGTCTCAATAATCGATCCTAGAAGAGCAGGATGCTAAAGTTGATAAGAACATCGTAGAAGGGACTCCGAATTGTTTAAAACCCCTGCTGCACAAGCTTGAATAATTACAAATACCATGTCAACAGCTCCTTAGATCCTTACGATAGATACCCCGAGCCCCGAACCGCTTGCTCGAAGAGCTTTCCGGCCCCTCAGTTCTTCCCCCCCGGTTCAGTTGAGATTCGCGTGCTTTCTACCAACGTCGTTTCGTGGTTTTGGATTCCGGGTTTACAAACTTTAGGAAGGCCCTGCAGTTGAAAGTCTGGGACCGCTTTTGAGTGGTTTAGGGTTTAGCTTACCCGAGCAACTCGACCGAAGGTCTTTCGGATCTCCATCCGTAGTACATTACGTAACCTGGTGGTACAGTGCAAGTAAGTATAATGATTCAGGCGCTCCTCTGTATGGTTGCACAGATTTTTTCAGTTCCAGTTGTTCCGGCTCCTTTTCGCGAGAAATACAAACCCTAAACCCTAAACCCTAAACCCTAACCGTAAATCCTGTATTGAACGCCTTCGCGAGCGCTGGAGGACTTCAGGATCCAATCAACACGCTTGAGGCTTCCCCAACAAGCCCTCACACGCAAGGGTGCTGTTCGGGCTTACCACTATACAGTAAAGGAGATCCGAAAGTGAAAAGAGCAAATTTAAGAGTATAAGCGTACTACTGGGAGACGCGGGCGCTATTGGAATCGACTCTTGTGCTGCGGACTCTCCAACCATAGATCCAAAGTTTAAATGCTCAATAAATCCGACCTCAAGAGACGTTGAGCCGTAAGCCTAGTCGGGTTAAGGTTTAGGTTTACAGTAGAAGCCCAAAAGTTGGAAACCCAATAGCCTCAATCCCTAAGAGTAATGTATAAGGAATGCCAGCACTATTTGGCCTTAATCCGGTTTCCAACTTTATGGGGTTTACTGTATAGTGTTTAGGAGCCCTAAATGCTAGTCTTCGAACCTCTTGGAAACAACGGGTTTAGGTAGCCATGCCCACAAACCCTGAGCAGTCCTTGAAAGGGTGGTAGCTGATCCAGTTGCCGGAGCACTCCTTATACTTGGGCTGATCGCAGTGGTCCTGGCCGGGCGTTTGACGGAGTTTACGGGTTGGGAGATCAGATTTCAGGCGCTGTTGGTCTCATCTTGTCATGATTACAACCACTATTACAAGTACATGGGGTTCAGCTCTGAATTAATAGCCAAGGCTCCACGATTCTGGAAGCCTGTGCAGGCTGCAAGGTATACAAAAGCATAGAGGTACTTAGGCACTGGACTCCAAGGGCTTACGGGGATGGAGGGTCGAGGGATCAGCATGAGGCTTTAGGGCTTAGGGTTTAGCACCCGTTGTTTCCCAGGCTATTTTCCCCAACTTGCGATGCACGCAGGGCTTGCTCTGTGTGGGTCTCTTTGCAGGTTCTTCCACTTGAAGGGGCACGGGACTTAGTAAGTTGGTTATAAGTAGGGTTATAATTACGGTAACTCCATTTGGGGCACTTATGACTCTACTTATAACCTACTTACTAAGTCCGACTTCCCTAAACCACATAGATCCCTTTGAGGAAGCCTAAAGATCCCTTTAAGGAGCCCTTTAGGAACCCTGACTAAGTCCCCTGCCCCTTCAAGCACTCAGCACGTGTGAAGAACACCCAATCCTAAACCCCCAGACACACCAAAAGCGCAACTCAGACCTCCACCTGACGCCCGAATCCCTGAACCCTGAACTTTACCTGTAGTCTCCATTGTAGTTCCTTTTTTGGGTTACCTTTTAGGATCCTTAATATAGAATTGGTTAAATCAAAAAAAGGAACTACACTGAATTTTAAGCTCTCTTCTTCAACAACCGGGCCCTAAAACGTTCAAACTTTCTAGAATAAGATAGAGCTAATATTTCAGGCCAAAAAGCTTAAAGTTCCCCCGTTCACTATCTAAGTAAGATAAACTAAATCCAAATCCCCGAAGACCCAGGGTACAGGGTGTCATTAGGGTTTAGGGTATAGGGGTCCGACTTAATTACCCTGAGCTCCAAATCCAAAAACCCAAAACCCCAAAACCCTACTCCTCGGCCAACAAGCTCCAGGCGTCGTGGCGATGCACTCTGAGATGATGCATGCAGCTGCCAAGGTAAACGTCCTGCCACCGAGGTGTTTAGTATATGGGCCGGACTAGCTAGAATAGATGTTGGGCTTCGGTGGGTGTATTCATTATGGTACCATGAAGACGACTGTAAGGGATAAGAGATAATAGTAGTGATCCCGACGCTCAGAGTAAGATTGCATAAGGGGTCTATTACGATAGCGGTTTACACAGGGCTACTATGATATAGGGTGAAAGAATTAGGCTTGAGTTGTGGGGTACATTGAAGTAGGGGTATATTGAGACTTTGTATCGAGAAAGGATCTTCTTTTGGACCTGGCTGATCCCGAAAACTGGATCATGAGGAACACCCTTGACTCTCCACTCCGCAGCCCTGAAGCTTACAACAGTCCTTGGCTGACTTCTGAACCCCTCCTAAAAGTTAAACTTTTGGCCCCCTTATTATAGTTCACAACCCAAAAAGTTAAAGTCCTAAGAGTCAACCAGAAGAACGGCAAGAGTAAACCGAAACCCTACTAGAGAATACAAATGCCAACAACCTGCGGGGCGCTAAAGCCTACCCATAGGCTCATAGGATTCTAAATATGAACCCCCAAAAGGAACTACTATGGGGCCTATGTGTATACCCAAAACACTTCATATATGGGCCTCCATAATTCGAACAGGGTTCCTCTAAAGGGTTCCTGTTAAAGGGGTCTATAAGGGCACTATAATATAAGGGCCTTAATAATTAGAATAGGGTTTGAGGGGTATTTATTATACTGCAATTATAATACAGAAACCCCCACAATAGTAATTATTGGTAATTATTTGGGCCCCTATATTACCCTCCCCCCGAGACCTCAACTTTGCAACCCAAGGGTCGTTTACCACAAGTATATTCCATTTAAGCATATGCAGCCCCATGACAGAAACAATGAAACCAAGACCTTTTCAAAACGCTTTTAAAAACGCGCGTAGCAAGTTTCAGAACCTTTCTGCAAATCCCCCTGAACCCTAAAGCCCAAACAGCGAACCTAAACCCTAAACCCCTAAATCCCAAAGCCCTCCACCCGTAAACCCCTGACCCCTAAACCCTAAAGCCTAAACGCATAAACCCTCAAAGCCTATAGCTCTAAAGCCCTAAAACCTTAAACCCCTCAAACCCTCAACAACCCCTAAAAGCCCTCCCCTTTAACCCCTACAAGCGAGAGCTCGAGGATTCCTCTTGGGGTCGTGTGGCAGCGACAGAGGCGCACTCGGCCCAGTGTTGATGATAGACCTCACCCGAAGCATCTTCCGGCCAAAAACCCTAAACCCGAAACCCTAAACCCCTAAACCCCTAAACCCGAAACCCTAAACCTTAAACCCTAACCTTTAAAGCTTAGCCTTTAGCGGTTCAGGATTCAGGGGATTTAGGACTTTCGGGCTCTGAGGACTCAGGGTTTAGGGTTTAAGGGACCTCAGCCGAAGCTGCTTCGGCTTTGTTGTTTTGTCTTTGCACATTTTTTGTGTCTGCCCCTATTTAGAGTTCAGGGATGAGGATTTAGAACTTGAGGCTTTACGGTTTAGGATTAGCTTCGTGGGCTTAGGGCTCAGGGACAAGGGTTGATGACTCCATAAGACCTTACTATAAGGCTTGTCAGAGGCCTTATTAAGGAATGCGCCCAGATGGTAGGGTCGGTGAACTAGGATTCCATTAGATAGTTCTACCATCATGATTCAGTGGTTCATTCCTCTTCCCTTTTTTCTACACTGCATTCAACTGGGGCTTTCCCCAGAAGCCCAGTTAATGGGCATAATCATAGATTTGTATAGGGAACAGCAGCCCACTGTTTAGGTACCTAGGCTTCTAGGGATTGTTCATCAGGAGCATACATTAGGGCCCCAAAAAAGCACGCAAGCAAAAATTAGGATAGGGATATGCCATATAAACCCCCTTATAATGAAGCCCATTAAGGTAGGGATATCCCCATAAAATGCTTATGCTTATGTGCATTTTGGGTCCCTAATACATGAATGTTTAGAACTTAGAAGCCTGAGCCCTGCAGCCGGCCCCAACCTGCATCGCGCGCATCGAGAGCACCTCAATGGGCCCATGCAAGCCGCGCCAGCCTCGTCTCCGGGGATAATTTAATTTAAAGGTTTGGAGACGTTTGGCTTGCAGGCAATATAGGGGCCTTCATAATTGGAATAGGGTTTTGTTTTGGGGCCCATTATACGAAAATTGAATAAGGAACCCCCGTAATTATATAGGCCCCTATAGTAGGGGCTTCGGGCTTAGGCTATCGGCTAGGCAGGTGCAAGGTTTAAGGTTGAGGTATCAGGAACGAAGGGCTCCCCCCGACTAAGCGCCGCTATCTCTTACTCTTGTTCTTGCTTTTTGCGTTTTTTTTTTTTTTTTGAGGGCCCTTTTCCTCCCTGCTACAGTCAGAATACCTTGTAGGTAGAGCCAGGGTTGCTTTTTGCGGTTTAGGGTTTAGGGTTTGCTCTTGCTCTGTCCTTTGCTCCTGCTCCTGCTCTTGCTCCGGACACCCGGCTGATTTCGGAAAGAATCGCCCCAAGGTGCCTGTATTATTAATTACGGGGCGTGTTTAATAAAAAGGGGAAGTTATTAAGTTTAGACAGATGTACGTACTTTATCAACCGTAAACCCTAAGCCCTAACCCGCTAAATCAACAAAATTTCAGACCAGCTGCAATTGTTCAGCCAGACGCCATTGCCGATTTGGGCATGGCTCCGGATCCAGGCATCCTGCGACAGGGCGGGGTGCATGGGACATAGTTTGGCTGTGGGGACTAACCCCTGAACGCCGAGTTCGAGGGACTGACATCGGAGCGATGGTTGGGTTCTCAAGGACTCTGGGGCGCAAAGTTGATCATGGCATCGAGCCCTCATATGCAATTCTATGTTCCCGAACGCTGCATTCCCTGCAAACTGTACTCTCTCCGCGGTGAGCTGTGAAAGCCGGCCGCGGCAGCAGACTCAGATGCGTACCACATCCCAAATACCGCATCCTGCAACCATAAAGCACTATAACCTACGAGCCCTTGTAAACCCTAAACCCTAAACCCTAAACATAAACCGCATTGTAGTCCCTTAGCATCCCTCAGCCCTTCAAAACCTCAAGCCAAATCAAAGCCCCAAAACTTTCAACGCACAAACCTCGATGACCCGGCAGCCCCCAACTCCTAATCGCAAGAACGGCCTTCAGCAGTGCGCCCAACCGATCAGGGAAGAAAACCGCGTCTAGATCCACCTGGTCAGGGTTAGGGTTATTGTTTAAGTACTATTAGGAGATTCGGTAGCCGTAGCAGCGACTACGTATGTAAGGTACTACAGCTACTACAGTAATTACTATGGCTGCTACGACGAACGACGACGACACTGACTTTCTTGTCGGTTCCGACTCTAATCCCCGATACGGCTTCTTTCTGGGGGCCCACTACGACCACGAACTACTCTTCTGCCATAAGCGCGGACCAGTGCCACTGTTTGAGCTGCTGCTGCCGCCAAGGTTTAGGGCTTTAGGGCTTTAGAGGTTTGAAGTTTAGGGTTTCGGGCTTAAGATGCATTAACGATGCTATTCTTCCTCCTCCGTCTGTCACAATCGATGGCACTGCAAAGGTTTTCAACACATTGGTGGCTCCTCTTTCCATAAACTACTGGTTAGCAGTACAAGTGCAGCTTGTACTCGGGACCCTGACGTGGCAATAGCCGCAACCAGTCCAAACTTTCTGATTAAAACCCCGAGCCCTCAACCTTACTAATCAATTTGCAGGGTGAGGAGCATTCTGGAGAAATGATGATACCAACACCTGAGAGTGCCTTCAGCGTAGTAGCCTTCGTCGATGCCGCAGCAGTAGCAGCAGGAGTAGCAGCACGGTCGTCACAATAGCAGCATCGCAGTAGGTACTGTTGTCGTCGTCCTCGTCCTCGTCGTGCTCGTCGTCGTCGTACCTGTCGCAGCAGCAGCAGCAGCAGTAGCAGCAACCATCTAAACCCTAAACCCTAAACCCTAAACCGTCGGAATGCTGGTCATCCGCTTGGCGCCTTGACTGTCCACTCGTACTGCTCCCATGTCAGCTTGTCAAGAACTTTCTTCCACGTCTGTCGGAAAATGTGGGTGTTCTCGACGGTCTTGCTCTGCCTTGTGTCTGGGGTCCCTCTAAGCGCTTCAGAAGGCCTCCTAGAAGGGTTCCTTTAAAGGTCGTACACGAGTTCCTGTACGGAGTTGTGGGTTCCTAGAATTTTCCTACGAAGGCGGCTAGGCGGCTAGGCTTGGAGGGAGTTTTGCGGGTGGGTCGAGTTAGCATTAGCCCATATGGCTCTCTACCGACCCCAAACCTTACATGTCGAAGCACAAAAGCAAAGAATCCCATAGCCCCTTATGGATCCCTTAAAGGAACCCCATATCCTTGCAGAGCAACAGCAAGAGTCTCTAGTGAGTTCCTTTGTTTGGAATTTAGCCGTTTCCTTGATCTTAAGGTCATCAGGATCGACTATCTCGCTACTGTATACTGTACAAATTCTATAGCCCGGACTCCCAACACTATATCAACCTTAAGTGTCCAAGCCTTTTTGCGACCTAGCCCTTACCCGACCCCTAAACCCTAAAGCCCTACGCCACACCCTGATTCTTAACCGTAGACCTTAAGAACCATACAGTCCTATGTCCCATTTCTTTGGGCCCTCAAACTTCCAAGCAAGTGTCGGGTTGATCTTGCAGTGCAAGTCGAGGTCGCTGATTTCGATGGTGTCCAGGCTCCCGATTCGCATCTTCCTCTATAGGGAATGGCTCAGGGTTTGAAGGCTTTCCCTAAGGGTCCTAACACTTGAGGGAACCTCAAAATCTAGGATTTCTGAGACCCCAAAGAGACCCAAGGGCTCTCCCTAGGAGATTCCGGACCCTCCTAAGGAGATACCTGGACCCTTAGGGTTAGGTGCAAGTAATTAGAGACTTCAAGGTTTCGCCGTTTTAGTGAGGTTTTTGCGGTGCAGCCAAAGTAAGGTTTCAGGATTTTAGGGCTTTGGGGCTGTAGGGTTTTCGTGCTTTGGGTTTAGGTCCTGGGGATTTGCACTTCGCGGATTTTCGAATCGTTGGGGCTCATAAGCTTGCAGAGTTCGAAGTCCCAACGAGTAAGTTTGGAGATTGGCAGTTTGGCATTTGAGACTCTGGGTCTTGGGCTTGCGTCGGGTTTCAGCGGCCAGAACCCCTTGTGATATGCATCTCTCTGCAAAAACCCTAAACCCTAAACCCCTAACCCCTAAACCCCTAACCCCTAACCCCTAAACCCCTAAACCCTAACCCAAAGCTTTGGTAAACTACACCGGAGCACACGAATCGCTGGGCGAGTTTGGGCCGGGTGGTGTTTAGGGTTTAGGGTTTAGGGGTTTAGGGGTTTAGGGTTTAGGGGTTTAGGGTTTAGGGGTTTAGGGTTTAGGGGTTAAGGGTTTAGGGTTCCCCTAGTATGGATCCTTATATACCTAATACCCTATGTAGACTCTTAAGGGCCCCTAGAACCACCTCAAAAAGGCCTAAGGGCCCATATTAGGGGCCCATACTTCTAACCTTAGATGGACGCCTGAGGCTAGCGCTCTATGCAGAACAAGTTTTTGGCTAAAATAGAGTTTTGGGGCCCAGTATACCATAAGTATAATAAGGACCCCCAAAGGAATATAGGTAATTATTAAGGCCCCTAAAGTACTTGCCCTGGGCTGCAAAGCGAGCCATTGAGGCTACTGGTGGGTGCTTCAGGGCGCAGTGCCTGGATCGAGGATTTACCTGCGGTCTCCATTGTAGCTCCTTTTTCTGGTTTAACCACCTTTATAAGTAGGATCCCAAAAGGTAACCCGAAAAGGAACTACAATGGAGACTACAGGTGGTTTTTTCTGGTCTAACCACCTTTATAAGTAGGATCCCAAAAGGTAACCCGAAAAAGAAACTACAATGGAGCAAAAGGTGGGATTTAGCTTGCAGGTTTGGGCACGCTGAGGCCACGTATGGTTGAGAGCGGCGGGCTCAGAATTTCCGGCTTGGGCGGGCCTGTCGGAGAACACGTCGAAGCCATCACAGGACATGATCCCAGCCTGCTGCGGATGTAACGGCTAGGTTCGCGCAACGTAATAATTAAGGGAAACTATAGGGGCCGTAACTGGGCCGTAGTTAAGGGATACCATATGATACCTTTATCCTTAGCCCGTATAGCCTGTAGTTGATAGCCTTCAGTTGGGTTTGCGCTATACAGTTTTGGTCGGCTTCGGGTATTTTGAGCTTGTAGGGCACCTCCCCCACATCAAAGCCAGCGTTCCGG
The DNA here is from genome assembly GCA_003297005.1 of Symbiodinium sp. clade A Y106. Taxonomy (NCBI): domain Eukaryota; class Dinophyceae; order Suessiales; family Symbiodiniaceae; genus Symbiodinium; species Symbiodinium sp. clade A. Next base: position 124,051 of record BGNK01000648.1, on the reverse strand, counting down.
GTCAAGAGGAGCCATCAACTCTGGTGGTTCATCCCTACCTTACAACCTACCAGAACCACTGCTTCGTAGGGTTCTGCCGAATATCATCCCCAATATGGCATGGACAGGGGCCCTACAGAAAAGTCAGGTCGTGTTTGAATATTGGAGAAGCAAACTCGAAGCTTACCTTCAGCTCTCAGATTCTACTCTGCTGCAGGGCAATCTTAAGTCTCTCTTCTTCAACAACCGGGCCCCACAAAGTTCAAACTTTCTAAGATAGAGCTAGTAAATTAAACAAGGCCAAAAAGTTTAAAGTTCCCCCCTTCACTATCTAGGAAGCCCGAACGGTCAAGAAAGTTGGGCAGTAATGGGAAAGCACAGCAAGGAACAAAACCTGGAGGATTCTTGGAAGCCCTAAACCCTCAGAGCCCTCAAAACCCCGGACCCTACAAGAGCCCTCAAATCCCTGGAAGCATCAGTAACAGCCCTAAGTAGCCTAGAAACCCTAGCCCTAGAAGCCCTAAGCCCTAACAAAGCTCTGAAAGAACAACCCTATAAGCACGGAAAATCCGTGCCTAAAAACCTTATAAACCCTAAAAAGATCTTCCGAAAACAACTGGGAGCCCTAAACAATCCCTAAACACCACATGCCATGCCCCCCAAACGCCCTGAGGAGCCCTCAATAAGCCCCTATCCCAGAGACCCCAATATCCCTATACCTTAAATTATAGTAGGACCCCTAACCCTAAGGGTCCATGTATTCATCTAGTACATACTTTGGCCTTAAAGTACTCTCTATATAGGTACATTGGGCCCAAAGTGTATACTATTTGGGTACATGGACCCTTAGGGTAATATGATTTAAGTTATATTCCTTAATTAAGGGATATTGAAGTCCCCTAAACCCTAAGCCCCTATAGATCCCTTTTTAGGAACCCTTAAAGGGACGGGATATCGGGCCTTGAGATGCTGATGTAAGAGAAGTAGGTCCGGCTCTCCCGTCCATGGCACCACGAGCCTTAAGACTTACGGTTTAGGGTTTAGGGTTTAGGGGTTTAGGGTTTAGGGTTTAGGCTTTACTTACCTTTGGTTAGTAGGGAATGGAGGAATGGGGTACAATTATAACTACTATTACTACCATTCTTCCATTCCCTACTAACCAAAGATAGGAAGATGAGCTGCACGGGGGTCCTTTAGGGGCATTTGGGAGTTTCCGAAACTTAGGGGTGCCTTATTTTGGGGTCTTATAATAGGGATCCTACTATTTAGGGTACTATATTATGGTCCCCGATTTTGGGAAACTCCCATTTATGGGTTCAGAGTTTAGCTGGAGGGTTTTCGGGTTTAGGGTGTTTTGGATTTGGGGCTTAATTAGGGGTTTAGGGCTTCGGCTTTATGGTTTTTTTCGGCGTCTTACACGGCTTGATGTGGTCTGATAAGCTGGTGTTAGAAGGTTAATGGTTTGGGGTTGAGGTGGTTTCGGGTTTTTTTTTCTGGGCTCTACGCTTTCAAGGCAACAGAAGAGCCTGCGGGGCTCAGAGGATAGAGCTTCGGAGTTTTGCTGCTGGCCTTTCGGGTGCTTGGGTTTAGGGCTCTTCATTTTGGGTTGCGGTGGGTTGGGGTTTAGGGATCCGGAACTGCTGAACATTTATATGGGAGTTTCCGACAATAGCTGACCATAGTATAGTACCCTAAAAAGTAGGATCCTTATTACAAGGATCCCAAAATAAGGTACCCCCTAATTTTCGGAAACTTCCATAGAGGTTTTCGGAGGAATAAAGGCAGTCAAGTAACACCCAGCAGTACAGCAATCTGCCGGGAGTCGTCGTCCTTAGCTCTTCGGTTCTTCAGCTGTTTACTTAGGGTTTAGGGGTTTAGGGTTTGGGTTTGGGTTTGGGTTTGGGGTTTAGGGGTTTAGGGTTTTGGGGTTAAGGGGTTTAGGGTAGTTGAACATCTCATGAAACCACCGTTTCGGAGGGAAGGAGCAGACTCCCTCTCAGTAGCTTCGGCCAAAATTTGAACCAGGCCTCATACATACTTGAAGGGGCAGGGACTTAGTAAGTAGGTTATAAGTAGAGTTATAAGTGCCCTAAAGGGAGTTACCCTAATTATAACCCTACTTATAACCAACGTACTAAGTCCCGTGCCCCTTCAAGTAGGCCCTGAGAGTTAGAATGAGGCTCTGAGGCACATTGTGCTAGAACAATGAAGCGACAACAAGGAGACACTCGGGAAATGATTCACCATTCCGAATAATTCCCCTATCGCTGGTTAAACATAATATAGGGGCCTTAATAATTAGAATAGGGTTTGGGGGCCCGTTATACTATAATTATAGTAAGGAACCCCCAAAATACTATTGGTAATTATTTAGGCCAAAAACCCTAAACCCTAAAACCCAAAGCCCTAAGTCCCTGAAGTTGCGGTGCAAAGACAGCAGTCGAGGACGGCTGAAGCAGCAGCAAAGGCTGAAAAGCGGTGATTAAGTTCGGGATGCAAAGGACAACAGCAAGTGGACAAGCCAAGACGAGAACAAGCGCACATGCACTTGCGAACACATCCGCCAAGAATGCCCTGAAAAGCTTGCTGGCCACTGCTGCAGGTCGAACTTTAAGGTAAGACCCGTGAATGCAACACCCAAACCGCAAACATCCATGCGAGGGTCGTGGTGGTGGTTCTCATCATACACTCGTGGGACATGTCGTTCACCTTCTCCAAGAATTCGAACTCCTTCTGCTTGTAACCTTTGGATTTCTGGCGGTCTTAGGCCTGCAGATCCGTAAGCTCTACCGACTCTACCGGAATCGCTTTTCGCCGACTCCGAATATCCATTACATGCCCTACAAAACGCTGGTTGTGGTGGCTTTAAGCAATGCGAAACCGTAGCCTCCTGAACTCCTTGTAAACTCTGGGTGAGTGCTCAACAGAGCTTCTTGCGGAGCGATTAAAACTGATGGTTTGGGATTCAGGTGCTACGGTTTCCACATCGTGGGATAGGTCTTCAGTTCTGAGGTCTGAGGCTTTGGACTTATGTACGATACAGGCCTTAATTGTTAGAATAGGGCTTTGAGGTCCATTATACCACAATTATGATAAGGAACACCCCAAATAGTATTGGGCCTCTATAGTACTCTGGTTCGTCGTGGTTTGCTACGAGGAACCCATGGCTGCCCGCGCGGTTTGGAAGGCAAAACCATCTCTCACCGAAAGCCACGCGCAGACCGCCGGGAGGATTTAGAAAGTAGATCTGCTAATTTGGGGCCCTATACTACTAAGGGTACTTTATAGGAACCCCCATTAAGGGATCTGCTTTTTGCATCCTCCCGGGGGTCTGGTACAGGGCGTAGTGCGGAAGCATGAAAATCAGACGGAAGATCTGATCTATACTCCCAAAGGTCCTACTTGTAGTCTCCATTGTAGTTCCTTTTTTGGGTTACCGTTTAGGATCCTTAATATAGAATTGGTCAAACCAAAAAAAGGAACTACAATGGAGACTATAGGTAGGTACTATTATGGTGGATACTGGCACAAATCATAGTAATAGTAATTGCTATTCTAGAAACCCTACATTCTACTATATAGGCACCTTGAATCCCCGTATACGACGAAATACTGCTTCTCCTGAAATCCATATCATATTCTGGGCTAAGACTTTGAGAGTTCCCCCTGCTCAATGCTTTATTCTAAACCGTAACTCGTGCCGCAGTTCACGCTCTTGCGGCCCTTGATGGTTGCAGCTCTTGCAATCCACAGCGAGCCCTAAACTCGGAGAGGGAAAGGAACTCAACTCACAAGCTCTAGAATACGCGCTCGTTCTTGGAATGAGATAATCGTTAAACTCTGTGAGAGACAGAGCCCGCTTCAAAACGGGTTAAGAAATTACTTACCCCGACCCTGTACCACGAGGCGACCCCATTATGGTACCCCTAATAAACCATGGTTGTGCTCTTGGCCTTTGTACATTCCTCTTCTGGTACATTGCGGGCCAAGTGCTCCCCGAAAATGATTTTAGTATTCCTGGGGGCTGGTGTGCAAGTCCCAAAGCCGTAAGCCATAGGCAGCCGTATCCCTGATCCGTGAACCCACCGTAAACCCCACGAGGCCCTAAGCCGCGTCGCCTTTCTCGTGGCATTTGGCTCCCCACTCGTTGGCCTTCGCTCTTGAGTTGAGAGGGCCCACTGGTCCGGCCCAGGTTTGGGATTTTGGGGAGTGTGTTGAGAGTTCTGAGAGTTACGGTAGAGCATGGACGATACTATACAAGCTAGCTGTGTTGATTTGAGCCTAAGGGGTACAGTTTTGAAGAGAGGATGTTGCGTTTTCATCCATGGTTTAGGATGTTCTGCACGAAACCAGCGGCTCCATGCTCAGGCTTAACGATCTTCCTGAACCAGACGCGAACAAGTAGATTCTAACCCAGACCCCCGGGAGGATCTAAAACGGTAGATCCCTTAAGGGGGTTCCTGTAAAGTACCCTTTAGTAAGCAAGGGTCCCAAATTAAGGGATCTACTTTTTTTATCCTCCCCGGGGGTCTGGGAAGTAGACGCTCAACAGTCTTGGTGTAACAAGATCAACAATCACGACATGAGTCCACGTACCTGGCACTAGGAACAGCAACCCTCAACCCTAAACCCTAAATCCCAAAACCCGAGCCTAAACCCTAAACCCAAATCCATCCAAATCCAAACTCCCTAAACCCTACACCCAAATCTCAATACTGTCCCCAAATAGCCTTCAACCCGAAACTAAAGATCCGAACCCCTTCACCACAAAGGCATTTATCCCTGGTCGTTGTACTTGTCGCAGAAGTAGAAGTTGGTAGAAGTAGAAAGAAGTAGAAGTAGAGGTAGACGTGAGAGGAGGAGGAGGAGTGAAACTAGGAGCAGCAGCAAGGAGTACAAGTGGCAGTAGCACTCACAACAACAATTCATAAGCAATATGAATCACAGTAGTACGTCGCAACAATTGACAGTAATGCACCAAGACACCCTCTATATACGGACTTCTGCATATCCCCCCTACCCCCTGCATCTCCGCAAGCCTGCTTGAGCGCGTTGTGGCAGTCGACCTTCAATGCCATCTGATCTAAGCTGCCGCCCCGGCAAAACCTGGTGGCTCAGAGCACTGAGTCTTGAGAAGAGGCGCTGGGATTCCATTGGCTCCACAGATGGCGTGCTATCGTATATGGGTGGTTGTCAAAAAATTTGGTCCCTTTTTGGGTACCCTACATATTAGGTGCCGTATTATACTAAGGACCCAAAAAGGGACCCTAATTTTGACAACCACCCATATAGTAGCACGCGAAATCCCTTCAACCATACACCCTGACATTTGAAACCCTCTTATGCATCGGCCGTATCTCCATCTGAAGATTTTTCGAGTCTAGGGTCTAAAGGTTTGGGGCCGTTGTGGCTCAGGGCTTAATTATCAGGTGTAGGGCGGCTTCAGTTCAAGGCATGTGTGCGTGACATTGATGGCCCAGCCCTAAACCCTAAAGCTTAAAGCCTTAACACGTCCAAACCTGGGAGCCTGACACCGAAAACTGGATGAACCCTGAATGCCCAAAGCTGCAGAGTCTAGAATTCATATTGCTACACCACCGACCGAGGCACTGCGGGTATGCTCAAGCCGCTGCACCTTCAACTGGAAGTCTTCAGCTCTGAACTTTAAACCCGCAATCCCATTGAGCTCGTTTAATCAACGGACCAAGGCTCCACGAACAAGGATCCACCAAGCTGTGGAACTCACCTGCGTGCTGCAGAACTTGCTTTGCAAAACTTCACACCCTGGCTTCTCGACAGGGTTCGGGTATGTGGCTGCCCTAGAACACAGCAGATGCTCTACCAGATCCGTACAGATGAGGGGTTTAGGGTGTACTTTTAAGAAGCCAGCCCCCCAAGTTGAACACTACACTCATGAACCCTGAACCCTAAACCCCTAAACCCGAAACCCCAAACTAGCCCTAAACCCCTGAACGCACCCCTAAACCCTAAACCCCTAAACCCTAAAGCCCTAAACCACAGCTCCTGCCTTTGAGGCAACGCCGGAGGCGATCACACGTGGCCGGAGGCGAGTCCTCCCAAAAGCAAGGTACCAAAGTACCCCAGGCTCTTGGGGTTCAGAAGGGTCCAGGGGTTTAGGGTTCAGGGTCCAGGGGTTTCTCACCGGCTCAAAACCCAAGGAAATAGAAGTTGAAACTTTCAGAAGCGACTACCTTACAAGAACCCCAAAAGTTGAAAGTTGAAAAGTTGAGTTAACAGCCAATAAGGTTTAGGGCTCAGGGTTATGGGAACCGCCTCAAGGGACTTCAGGGGACTCTCTCGTCTACAGGAAGGGCACCGGGCTCAGGGCCCATAACCCAGAGAGCCCAATACCCTTAATTAAGGAATATACCTTAAATAGGGTTTAGGGTTTATGGTTTAGGATTTTGGGTTTAGGGTTTAGGGTTTACTAGGTAGGGCTTTGGGGCATTTTATACTATAAGGGGGTTCATATCATGATTTAAGCTGCACTCCTTGATTAAGGGGTATTGGGCTCTCTGAGAAGGGCTGAAGTGTCTCCGGCAACCCCGGTCAGATGCAGGGAAAAACCACTTGTGGGAGAAAAGCCCTGCATCCCGAAAACAAAGCGGTAGAGTACAGGAGGCCGCGGGAACAAGACCGGCAAGTTCGGTCCAGCACCCCGCCTCTACTACGCCTGGTTCTCCCGTACAGCTTTACAGCGGCGCTGAAGTGTCAGATCCAAAGCCTCAAACTCTGAGGAACCTCCCTAAACCCTAAACCCTAAACTCTAAACGCCCTAAGCCCATAATGAGCCCTAAAGGGCCCTAGGCTCCTCAACCCTGAACCCTGAACCCCAGGCCCCCAAAAAAACCCAGGCAGCCCCTAGCAGCATCAACCCTCAGCTCCAAACTCGAAATCTCAAAGCCTACCAGGACCCCCCAATGGCCCTTTAATGGAGCCCTAATGGCCCTTAATAGTAGGTATTTGGGGTATATTAGAGGGTAGTTGGGGGGTCTAGGTAGAACACCAAGCCTTAGATGCTGAGTTCATAAGCCCACAAAAAGTGTAGACGTTCATTTTTATATTGGGTAATATTATCCAAAAAAATTAAAAGTGTAAAGTGTATCCACTCAGCTACTAAGAAGCTTGAAGCCGCAAGCAGACCCCAATGATCCGATACCCCGCTGTGCCTTCAAGCGGAGATCTCTGCAGCTGTACATCCTGCTATAGAGCACATCGAAGCATTCACCTGCGCAGGTGAGTGTAGGCTTTAGGGTTTAGGTTTACTAGCATTTAAAACTCTAAACCCTAAACCCTCAACCCAAGTTTAGGGTCTAGGGCCTAGGGTTGCTCAGGGTCGGTAAGATACCGGAGGGGACCTGGCCCAGAAAGTACGTACCCACACTCACATGCATTTAGCACCCAAATCCATGGTTTACGGGCTGCAGGCCATCATCGTAGCTACCTGTTGATGATATAGATATAAATCCTGCATTACCCATAATAAGGAATATACCATGATTCCCATGGTTTAAGGTCCTTAAGGCAATGCAGGATTTGCATCATCCAGCGTACACTCTAGCACAGGCCTTCCCAAAATCTCGGACTTTTGGTTCTTTACACCAGTCGCGAAGCCCGAACAGCATCAAACTGCCTAATGTATCCCCGACTCTGAAACCGAATCTCTTTCTCTTTTGGGACCTTGTGTTCAGGCTCCAGAGTTCGAACATGGAGCCCTAAAAATAATGGAATCCGAAACCTAGGTACGAAAATCCTATATACAAATAGCACCTACTTTGCGCCATTCGGAGTCTGAGGGAAGAAGGGTCTGAATAACTAGTAGTCCCATTCCTGAGGGCTTCTTATCATAGCCATGCGAAACGAAGCCTCAAACAATGGAGTAGTTGCCATTTTGGAATATGAAGCTCTCAATCAACCCAAATCCCCACAAGTCAGCAGCCTCGCTTCGCTGGCATATTTTTCACCGGCTCGAGGCACTCGGCCAGGGTTTCGTTAAACCTGGGGGGAGAGCGAGGATTTTTGGGGGCCTCCATGCTGAGACCCAGAGGCCAGACCCCCGGGAGGATCTAGAAAGTAGATCCCCTAATTTGGGGCCCTATACTACTAAGGTACTTTATAGGAACCCCCATTAAGGGATCTACTTTTTGGATCCTCCCGGGGGTCTGGGAAGGAACCCAAGGAATAGTTTGGGTAGTTATTCATGCTTCAAGATTCGGGATCAGGGCTTTCGGCCTTGTAGCGACACAAAACCCTCAACCCTCGACCTCAGAACGCAGATATCAGACGAGCAGTTCGCAAACTTGCAAGCGATGTCCATGTACCCAAATAGTATATAGTACCCTAAATAGTAGGATCCTTATTATAAGGACACCAAAATAAGGTACCCCTACATTCCGGAAACTCCCATTTACTTTGTCCCCAAAGTACTTACTTATACGGGGACTGCTTACTTTAAGGCCACAGTACCTGGCAAGCCTTTCGCGTGGAAATGATCCCACGAAACCCAGATTCGCATGAATGTCATGCAATGGCAGAGAATTATAACGTTCCTCAATAAAATGCGATCGGATGCGTTCGCAGGCGTTCGTGAGCGTCGGGCTGGCTTTTGGTCAGAAATCACCATGACATGCTCGAGCATGGAGGCTTGATCGAGTAAGAGTATATATGACCCTTATATGGTCACACCGGGTATATAGATGCTTCAGAAAGAAGTCGCACGAAAGATCACACACAACTTAATACGTATGTCAGCTGTATACAGTATACTAAGTTTCTTTCCCTAGATCTGCACTCCTTCCCCAGTGAGCGATGCCCGAACGGGCGTTCGGAAGCGTGCGGGAGGCGTGCGCAGGCGTTCCCCGGGGCGTTCGCTGGGCCAGGGCAAGCCATGGGGGCGTGCGCGACATAACAATGTGCAATAACAGTCCAATTCGGAATTTGTACAAAACCTGGATGCCCACGCAGAATTCAAAGTCCTTGGCGTCCGTCGTCTATATCTATTATCGTATGTATTTTGTTGTATATGTTTGAATATAGCATTTTCGTAAATATGACATATATTTTAATGTATTCTCATTGAACATATAATAGTTAGGATAGTATCAAAAAGGTACAACGTAATAGTATGCGTTCAACAGCGTTCGGCAGCGATCGACGGCGTAATTTAGGCGTCGTTGCAGATATTCGCAATAATTCCAGTTTCACGTGATAATCATCCCGGAAAAGGCTTAGCAGGTAGATACTGCTTGAGCGCATGGACCTTCAGGGTAAACTAAACTTTGAAGCCCTGACCAAGATGCACGCCAATGTGCCCTCGGCGCTAAATCCTGAAGACAGTCTAGAGTGAACCCCATAAAGTTGGAAACCCGATCAAGGCCAAATAGTGCTGGGATTTCCTATACATTACTCTTAAGGATTGAGGCTATGGAGTTTCCAACTTTTGGGCTTCTACTGGATAGCCCTCCAACCGAAACACCGGCCAAGACCAATTTCCACAGAGCCTTCCATCATAAACCTGTAGCTGTTTGGCTTCCTGGTCCAGTGGAAAACACAGGCTTAACAACGAGCACGTGTTGTGGCGTGCCATGCTACGGTTCCATCTAGGAACCCTACTTGAAGGGGCAGGGGACTTAGTAAGTTGGTTATGAGTAGGGTTATAATCAGGGTAACTCCATTTAGGGCACTTATAACTCTACTTATAACCTACTTACTAAGTCCCCCGCCCCTTCAAGTAGGGAAAATTTTTGTCAACCAACTCCAGCCCTTCTTTGAAGGCTTAGGAGTGGATCTCCGCCCGGAGAGCAACAAAACCCAAGAGGAGTTGGACTTCGCGGCTCTGCCGCCCCGAATTTCGCCCTAGACCCCGGAACCCGGGAATTGCTGGTTTGGAGCAGTTTAGCATCGAAAGCTGTAACCCCGAAACCCCAAATCCTCCACCGTGAATCCTGAGCCCTACACCCTGAACCCTGAAGCCTCAAGTTCAACACCTGCGGCTGGGGCACACAATGTCTAAGACTTTGTCGCCAGATTTCAGCTCGACACCCTCGAACTCCCACATACTTACACCTGAGTTCAGGGCTTAGTGGTTCAGGGCTTAGGGGTTCGGGGCTTAAGGTTTAGGGCTGAGGGGTTCAGGGCTCAGGGGTTTAGGGTTTAGGGGTTAGGAGTCAGGGGCTTCGGTGAGGTTTAGGGCACCTCCACATGCAGGGGCCTTCGTTCCAGGGAGCAAGCGGGAAGCCTTCGAATGGCCCGCTGCTGTACGTCCGAACAAACATTGTTCTGGGGTGGAGGGGTTTACAGTAGAAGCCAGAAAGTTGGAACATCATTATCCTCAAACCCTTAAGGTAAAGCAAAGGGAATTCTAGCACTAATCATCCTAAATCAATGTTCCAACTTTCCGGGATTCACTATAGGGTTTAGGGGCCGTACGGCCTGAAACACATGAACCCGAAAGGCCCGAATGACGGTGGTGCATGACAAACTGTTGGAGAATTTGAGGTCAGACATGCTGCGGGAGGTCGCCATGGTGAGCAGGGTTCGGGATTGAGAGTTGTTCCTTTTGGGGTTTAGGGCTCGTTTGATTCCGACTCCGTTTGAGACAAGGCGGAAACACAATAACCGCTCAAAGTAAGTATGAGAGAAGTAAAATCAAATAGTGACACGCAGATGCGGCGCAAATCACGCAGTGGCACGGGGGAATTTGCATGCAGTTAGCCCAGAGCAGCATCAGCAGTGAATATCATGGCAGCGGTAGGCACTTTAGAGCCTCTGAAGAAACATAGGAGACCCTTACAAACATCTCAGGGGCCTACCTTGCATAGTGTCAGTCGTCATGAGCCGTGCAAGCCTCATGGTGAGAACAAAAAACTCTATTCAGGATGAAGGCACAAGAACAACGAGACAGGTAGCTATAGCAATAATGGCGACGAATGTGACAGCCTTGACAATAAGACAAGGAATGAGCTTGAGCAGGCAACCATAAGGACGGAGGTCGTAGCAACACTTTATTTGGTAACCTGAGTACCTAAACCCAAAGCCATGCTGGCTGAAAGCTCTGGCTGCAAGCGTGCGACTCTCCGACGAAACAAGCCCCAAGAAATGCCGGGAGCCAACCTGGGAAATCAAAAAAGGGAGCTAGGGCTCTAATAATATAGGAGCCTCAATATTTAGACTAGGGTTTTGGGATCCATTATGCTATGATTTTAAGAAGGAGCCCTCAATGTAATGGTACTTATGTAGGCCCCTATAGCAGGGTGTTGGGGTTTTGCGTTGCGAGGTTTCGGCTTTCATCCGAAAAACCCACTGGAAACTTCGGTGGCGAATCCGTAATGAGTCCCAAACCGTAAACTGCCCAGACCCCCGGAAGGATCTAGAAAGTGGATCCCCTAATTTGGGGCCCTATACTACTAAGGGCACTTTATAGGAACCCCCCATTGAGGGATCTACTTTTTGGATCCTCCCAAAAATCTGGGTGCGAACCCTCAACCCTGAGCCGGGAGTCTCCAGAAAAACGCTCAACTACGAAACCCCAAGAATCCAGAAACCTACTTGAAGGGGCACTTGACTTAGTAAGTTGGCTATTAAGTAGGGTTATAATTAGGGTAACTCCATTTAGGGCAGTTGTAACTCTACTTATAACCTACTTACTAAGTCCCCTGCCCCTTCAAGTAACCTTGAGACCTAAATCCTTAACCCCTGAACAATTAAGCTTCTAGTCTTAAAACAAAACCCTCAACTACGAAACTCAAACTTGAAGCGAGAATCCAGAAACCTTGAAACCTGAAGCCTTAACCAATCCAGAAACCTAACCTTGAGACCTAAATCCTTACAGTAACCCCTGAACAATTAAGTAACCCGATTATCCATCCCCAACTTGAATCGAGAATCCAGAAACCTTGAAACCTGAAGCCTTAACCGCTGAACGAGAATCCAGAAACCTAACCTTGAAGCCTAAATCCTTAACCGCTGAACAATTAACTAACCCGATTATCCATAGCCTAAACCCTGAAGTGCTGACCCTGAACATTCAACCCCGAATTTGCCGGGCCTAGCCATCCAGTTCCACTGGTTCTTACACCCAGGAACGATTTGATATTGGGGTGATTATACTGCTTAGTTTAGGGTGCTGTAAGACTTGTTACAAGGATTAAAACGAAGGCTCTGTGAGCTTTTATGAGACCGCGCAGTCGACACTGTAGACACTTTGGCCCTAAAGATACTACATGGGAACCCCACCGATACTGTGCAATAGGAACCGTTTAGGATTTGTACCATGTTGGCACCCGGACCCTCGACTCAAGGAATTCCACTTGCTGGATTTCGCACTCATACGGTCTTTATTAGCGGAGGCATGGAAGGCAATATAGGGGCCTCCATAAGCAGAATAAGGCCTTTATACTCTAGTTCTGACAGGGAACCCTAGGAATAGTATTGATAATTATTCCGGTTTTTAGTAGTAGTCGGGGATACCCTGAACCCAACGGCCCAACGACCTACAGCACGGGCGCAGGGCTTCGGGCATATCAGGGCCTGCAATTCAAGGCGAAGGGCTCAGGTTTCACAACAGACCAAACATACAAGATACATGGTATGTCTCCTGATCATGCAAGAAGAATCTCGACAGGAACGAGACCGAGACGGACATCTGACCAAAGAAACGAGCCATGCCTTTCAACCTAAGACCCAAACTAAAGCTTGCTCCCTGGACCCTCAAACCCACGACCTCAAGCCTATATGAACCCTAAAACCTGACACTGTAGGCAGCTGACGAACAAAAAGCCCTGACCGTTGCCCCGGCCTGTCTGGTAACGACTACAACAGCAAGGAGGAGGATGGCGGAAACCGATGTGACGGATGCGGCCAGGCCTTTGTGGAAAGAACTGAAAGCTTGGGTAGTGCATCCATACAAAGAGCCGTCTATAGTAATGGTACTACTAAGGGCAACAAATATATATATATATATGTCTGTCTCTCTCTCTCTCTCTCTCTTGCTTCTCAATATTGTTCAACTGGCTACTGAGTGGGGGCAGTAACACTTGAGAGCTCTGGAACCTATTACTTGTCCCGTGCTTGCTCCGAGAACTGACGGCCAGGCTGTCGGAATGAATTGGGATTCAGCTTGCCTAGATATTTATCCAAAAAACATTCAAGATGGCTGACTCGACTACTGAGATGATGTTCGGAGGATGTTCCTACAGCATTCTTTGTGGTTCCGCTTTGGGCTACTGCTATTCCTGGTCAGGGCCCGATAGCGGGAAAAAGTAACCAGAAGAACTACCTACAGTGGAGATGATGCTGTAATATAGAGGCCTTAATAATTAGAGTAGGGTTTTGGGGGATATCATACTATAGTTATGAAAAGGAACCCATCAAATGGTATAAGTGTATAAGTAACTATTCACGCTTCTTTGGTACTATAGTACGTAAACGGCCTTATCGGGTTCAGGCTTCTCGGGTCTAGAGGTCGAGGGCTTTGTGGGCTAGAGCTCGCACTTTACGGGAGGCCATGTGGGAGCCTCGCAATGGAAAAGGCCCTAATGTATCACCCCAAAACAAGACCCCAAGGGTCCAAATACCTAATAATCATATACTCTCCAAAATCCTAACCTACATAACTACTATCCTAAGACCGAGTACCTAATTATTGGGACACTTGGGGAGATGCAATCCTCTGTTTAAGAAAAGTTCTCATCAAGCCATACAAGGTTCTGTCAAACCCCCATAAAAAAGTTTCAAAGCGCTTTTAGGAAATCTATGTTTGGCAAGCACGAAATACCTTATACAACCACAAAGCCTGAACTTGAGAAACAACTTTCAAAAGAGCGTATAATTTAAGCACCACAAGCCGTATAAAGCTCTGCAGTATGAACCATTATACAAAATGCTCGTGTTCAGACAGCCCCCTGTGTACCGCATACACTCATGCAACAACCCCTGATGAACCGCTTGGCGAGATCTGCCGAGACATGTCTTTGCAGTTGTTAGCTTGCGCATGGCAAGTCCGACTCTGCAGAAGACAAAGCTTCACCGATAGTTGAGGGTAGCGAGAAGCTAGATGAACCTCTTCAAAACCATTCAAAAACGCTGGTGTCGCCCCCTCGCCCAAGGAAGAGGATGCATGCTCCGCTGCATTCATGGTGCAGAAGCCAAAGTTGAGGGGACGGTCGAGCGACGTCCGATTGGTGAAGATTGCTACGCAAGTCACGTCGAAGCAAGAGTTCGGGGGTTTAGGGCTTGAGGGCTTAGGTCTCAGGGTTCGGGTTTTGGAGGCTTTGGGCGACATGTCAAGATGGCAGCTGCCGAGGTACTGGAGGGCTACTCGAAAACAAAACAGTGCCTAGGTCTATAAACACCATCTCTAAAAACGCGAACCAGGCAAGCACCTCAAAAACCCTAAGCCTGAAAAGACCAAATCCTAAAACCGAAGCCCCGGAACCTGAACCCTAAGCCCTAAAACCCTAAAGCCTGAAACCCAAACCCCAAACCCGAAACCCCCAAATCCTAAACCCGACGAACCCCCCTAAACCCCCAAACCTCCCTGAACCCCTAAACCCCCTAGGATCCAATATCCTACCGTACTCCACAAGTAAGTATGCGGTCAAAACCTACCATTTCGCAGGGTAACACCTAAACACTATAACTACACCCTAACCCCTAAACCTACACCCTTAGCCCCAAACCCCAAACCCGAAAAACAAAATGACCCTAAGCACCGCGTTTCGTCTAAGTCGCAACGGCGCCCGCACGGTTCGGTCGCGGCTGCTAACAAGCGGGCAGAGGCACTTTCACCTGAGTTTCAGTGTTTTAGGTTTTTGGTTTAGTTCGGGTTCTGTTGTGTTTGTTTTGGGCTCTTTTTCAGAACAACCCTAAACCCTAAACCCTCCACCCTTTAAACCCTATAGCAGAAGCCAGAAAGTTGGAACATGGCTTTAGGAGGATTAGTGCTATGATCCCCTATACTTTACCTTAAGGGCATGAGGAGAATGATGTTCCAACTTCCTGGCTTCTACTTTAAACTGTAGACATGGTGGAGGAGGAAGTCGTCCACACAGAGCTTAGACTTTCCCAGCTTACGGGGCTGACGTGCCATCGAAGCTTTGACTCCATGGTGGAATGAAAACTGGGGTTTAGGGTTTATAGGGTTTAGGGTTTATGGGTTTAGGGTTTAGGGTTTGGGGTTTGGGGTTTAGGGTTTAGGGTTTATGGGTTTAGGGTTTAGGGGTTAGGGTTTAGGGCATCGGCTCCGACAGCACGTGCTCTGTCTCCACCATGGACCATCGTTTCCTGGGTTTCTTGACGTGCTCCTCCGACGCAGCATATTCGCTTGCCAGGCCCCCATCATCTGCCATGCCGCAAAACTCGCATTATCCTGAAACTACCCGGCCGCCAAGTCTACTTCGAAAGCCCCAACTCCTGCACCCTACAACATTGAGTCCGATGCCCTGTCACTCGAAACCCTGAAACCCTAAAAATGTGGGGCCTGCCGACATTCCTCCTTCCAGAATAAACTTCTGTAGAGACTAAGGGTTCGAGGTTTAGGGCTTAGGGTTCAGGGGCTTTAAATGCTAAGGTTTGGGGTTCGCGGATTGAGGTTTACACAAGGCTTATTAAGGGCTTACGGCATTTAGGGTTTACTTAGGGTTTAGAGGGTTTGGGGTTTAGGCATTCCGGTTGGGTTTCTGGGCTTATAGGCTTACCGACCCACACCGGCCGAGGGGGCAATAATGATTGCTTTTAGCGCCCTGAATCGGAGCTGTAAGCCATTATGATGAATTATGCCTTGTATACTTGGGTGTCTCTACAAGCGCCTCGTTCAGGGTATCTGAACCCCACATCCCGGAGGTCTTACTGGTACCGGCAACCGAAAAAAAAACGCGCACTTCCTGAATCCTAACCCTAACGCTAGAATGCGTTGTGGTGCATGATTGAATCGGGCAATATTGCGCATTCTTCATCTCTTACTACACCTATACGCCTCAAAGCTTCCGAACCAAAATATGGAGGCCACGCTAATTAGTTAGAAAAGGTTTTGGGGACCATTGAAGTATGGCGATTAGAAGGTATTTCTGGCGAATGATGCTACCAATTATTCCGGCTGTACTGTTGCTCTGTGGCTCTCGGAAGCCAATGCCAGTGACGGTTTTTGGAAGGCTTTGTGCCTCCCTAAACGGAGTTGCAAGCGTTGCAAGTGTGTCCTTGACAGCTCAATGTTTCCTTGCAGTTACCTTGAAAGCCGGTGGCCCTTAGGACCGGCGCGTCTTGAAGCAAGAGGCGGCTCACACTTACACTTGGCCGTGCTCCGCTTTCAAGGGTTTGACCAACCCCCGCACTCCGAGCGTACCACCTGCCCGACGCGGTGTGCAGGTGAGGTCCTCTGCACTGTGAATCCACGAGGAGAAGGCCGCGATCTTCTTGGTTCTTCACAGTAGAGCGCCAGCGCTGCAAAGAAATTGAGTCCCTCGCTCGGCCGTGCGCACCAGCAGGCCATTAACCCTGGCTCTCTTCACCCTGAAGCCACAAACAAAAACCTATTGTCGGGGCCTTAGTACCTAGCATAGGGTTTGGGGCTCCTGGCTGGCATAATTCAAGCAAAACGCACTAAGTCACTAAGGAATAGCCTATTTTTAATTCGTTATTAAGCTTCTATGTTATGCCTGCAAAACACTCCGGCTGCCCAACCCTTAAGCCCCAAACCTAAACCCTGAACCCTAAAACCTAGACCTAAATCCTGTAGAAGCCTAAAGCCCCAAGAGCCCCAGGAACCCAGCAACACAAAGCCCCTTTGTGATATCAGTACTCTTTCTTAGCTGACAGTAATAGTTTTCATAGTATGCTGAGTGATAGTATTAATTAATATGGGAGTTTCCGAAAATAGGGGACCCCAATATAGTACCCTAAATAGTAGGATCCTTATTCTAGGGACCCCCAAAATAAGGTACCCCGAATTTTCGGAAACTCCCATATTAAGGATTGCAAACTAATGAGAAGATCATGCCCAGGGGCGGCAAAGCATGGCGTCATCTTCGTGCCTGCGCTCTTCTTCAGGCTTTTGGGGTTTAGGGTTTCGGGTTTAGGGTTTATCCGTAAAGAGCAGGGTTTAGCTTTTAGGGGTGTGCTTGAAGGGGCAGGGGACTGAATAAGTTGGTTATAAGTAGGGTTATAATTAGGGTAACTCCATTTAGGGCACCTATAACTCTACTTATAACCTACTTACTAAGTCCCCTGCCCCTTCAACTAGGGGTTATATCATAGTACCATGGGGCTCCCAAAAGCCCAAAGTAG
Organism: Symbiodinium sp. clade A Y106; assembly: GCA_003297005.1. NCBI lineage: Eukaryota > Dinophyceae > Suessiales > Symbiodiniaceae > Symbiodinium > Symbiodinium sp. clade A. Next base: position 106,771 of record BGNK01000648.1, on the reverse strand, counting down.
GTAGTATCTACAGACTTTAGACCCCAAAGTAGGCACTTTTTGTATACTTGGAGCCCAAGGGATCCAGTAGCATGACTGTAGTAAGGAGACCACAGGACCAGTATGCACGAATTCTGCCGAACCCTGGATGACACCCCGCATCTCTAAGACTGCAAGTATGCAACTAGTGCCTACTTGGGGGGGTCTAGGGTCTTTAAATGGGACCTACCTAGAGTCTCCATTGTAGTTCCTTGTTTTGGTTAACCAAAATCTCTATTAACCATAAAACTGGTTAACCAAAAAAGGAACCACAATGGAGACTCTAGGTACTTCGGAGTCTAAGGGGTTACGTTACCACAAGCAGGAAAGCACACATGTGATAATATGCTCCTGTGGCAAGAAACGAAACTAAATCGATGAACACCTAACACTCGTTTCAGTGACCCCAAGACTGTAGTAGAATGGTCGCCAGATTCGAAGTCCCAAAGCGACCCCGAAACCTCGAAAGCCCAAATACTAAACCCTAAACCCTTAAACCCTAAACACTAAACCCTTAAACCCTAAACCCCTAAACCCGATTCAAACCCGACAGAACTGCACAGAACACCCTCTGACCTACGAGACCCTTGTATTCTAAACTCGCCAGAACCCAGCAGCCCCTTAATAGTCAGGGTACCCTTGTTCCTACTACTTAGTTTTAAGATGGGAACCCAAAAACAAAGGGGCAAAAGGGTACTACTGGGTTCCCTTTAAGTCCGAAACCCCTGTAGATCCTTTATAGAGCCCTATTCAGGAACCCTCCAAGTACTACTCGGGAAGCTAGGAAAGAGACGAGTTGCCGCTCGGAGTGTTCGGAAGAGAAGCCCGCATCCTCCGGATCCTTGGCTTCTACGTGCGGTGCTGCGCGGGGCGTGTGTCCAGGCATGCAAAGGCTCCGGCGTTTGGGGTTTAGGGGGTTTTATGGTTTAGGGGTGCTTATGGATGTGTAAGAATAAAGCAAGCCATGTATTTAGTCTGTAGAGTCCCAAACTGACCTAATTGTCCGCCGTTGATGAGGCTTTGGGTGTCCACCAATGTCAGGTAACTTGAAAGGTCAGGATTCGCTGTTAGCTGTCGGGTTGGGAACGAGAGGAAGCGCAACTTTTCTTGGTGTCGGTTTCAACAGTCCCCAAAATTATGTATGATTAGGGCTCTACATTAAACAGTAATGGAAATTACAATGTGTCTCAAACCGATGCCTAGTGCACTGCCGAAAAGGCTCAATCGGCGCCGGATTCGAATCACACATCGGCATGGCTCGGCCTAGCCTAAACCCCCAAGCCCTTAACAGTAAAACTTCTGCTAATGCTATAGCCTGTACTCCCAAACGCCTCCATCGCCGGGAACCGAGACAGTACTTGAATCTCAACTTGGGGTGCATTGCGAACACTCTACCAGTTTGACAACAGAAGTTCACCCCAAGGGACTTCTCGCTCTATAGCATCATGGAGTCTCTGGTGGTCATCGCTTGGGTGGCTGGATCCGGTGATCCGATAGGGTTACAGTCTTTGAAGAGCCTTAGCCACCAACCTCGAACCCAGAAGTAAGCAGTGGAAAAAGAAGTGGCTGGACGGGCTCGCAGTTCTGCGAAGACCGCGCGACACTTTGGGCCAAAAAAAGTCCGGCATGAACTTGCGATCAGGAACAGGGTCATGGGGTTTCCCGAACCCCGAACCTAAACCAACCGTCCTGCTGATGGGAATGATCGCACAAGCACTTGCAAAAATCAGTCTACTTTTGTTAGAGGGGGTTTTTCGGTGAACTGCTTGAGGCGAAAACCAACCTGATGCAGGCAAACAAAGCGAACCGCCTGTCCATGTACTTCGGATTCTTCGAACTCTGCATTAGCAGCAGCGAGGAACGGCACAGTGATGCATAAGATTTCCATCCCTAGCTTAAATCCCACAAGTATACAACTTCTGAGTCCAGAAAACCCTAAACCCCTAAACCCTAAACCCCTAAAACCCTAAACCCCTAAACCCTAAACCCTAAACCCAAAGGCCGTAAAAACCCCAAGCCCTCCGAACCTCGAAGTCCTACACCCTACTTGAAGGGGCAGGGGGCTTAGTAAGGGTTCCTAAAGGGCTCGTCCTTAAAGGGATCTATAGGGTTCCTTAAAGGGATCTATAGGGTTTAGGGTTTAGGGTCTACTTGAAGGGGCAGGGGACTTAGTAAGTTGGTTATAAGTAGGGTTATAATTAGGGTAACNAAAGGGATCTATAGGGTTCCTTAAAGGGATCTATAGGGTTTAGGGTTTAGGGTCTACTTGAAGGGGCAGGGGACTTAGTAAGTTGGTTATAAGTAGGGTTATAATTAGGGTAACTCCATCTAGGGCACTTATAACTCTACTCCTAACCTACTTACTAAGTCCCCTGCCACTTCAAGTATAACCCTCAACCCCACACCTTTGCCTCTGAAGAGGGGGACTAAATCTCTCCAGGGGCACGGCTGCACCACCATGGGCATCATGTAGGCCTCAGTAAGATGGAGAGTTCAGGGCTTAATTAGGGTAGGGCTCGGAGGATTTAGGGCAGAAAATTATGATTATGTATCGCCCATATAGGTACTTAGGACCCTTTAGGTTTGTAGGGTGTGGCAGATCGCATGCGCAAATTTTACGAGTTAGGTGCTGGGTCTGCTGGGTTGGCGCCTAAATTTCTCGACCAGGACATTACGCACACCGGATTGTGAAGGTTTAGTACTAGGGTATTTATCGTGTGTTCAAGAATTGCTGGGGCTACGCAAATGAACAACCTTCCGAACAACTCCCACACCACCACGTATTCGGTGGTGAACGGGTTGAGAGAGGGAGACCCCATGAAACCAGAAGTGCGAAGGAACTCTCTGTAACGATCACTTACTCCGGGAACCCACCCTAAACCCTAAACCCGGAGCCAGAAACTGATGACCTCCTCCGTACTGCTTTAAGAAGGATGCCACTTGGCTTCCTATGTTATCTGGTCTCCCCCAAAAAAGAAACAACCGAACACAAAACAGAGCTAACGCCGTAAGCCCGAACGACTCCTCAGCCGCCAAGCTCTGAACCCTGCTCAAACTACCGGGCTCCAATTAGCCCAAAGTAGATCCTGTTTTACTTAGTTGCTGAGTTCATAAGCCCCAAAAAGTTTACACTTTCAGTTTTATAGTGGGTAATATTATCCCAAAAAGTGTAAAGTGTATCCACTCAGCTACTAAGTAAGACTACAGGCCCCAAAGTAGATACAAGTTGCTTACTTGGAGCCCCAGGGACAAAACTGTAGGGCCCTGACCACAGCAATAACCCCTTAAAGGCTACCCTAAACCCTTAAACCCTAAACCCTAAACCCCTAAACGCTAAACCCCTAAACCCTACACCCTGAAACCCTAAACCCTAAAATCCTAAACCCTAAACCCGAAGCCCTGCCACAAAAAATGAAGGGTCGTGACCACAGCAGTCGTCATGTTCCTCTGCATGGTGAGATCGGCGGCCTTCACTCGATGCAGTGCATAGGCAGTGCTTAGGGTTTAGGGTTTGGGGTTTGGGGGTTTAGGGGCTTAGGGGTTTAGGGGTCAGGGTGTCGGGTTTAGGGTTGGCCTTAGGCTGTATGGTTTAGGGCAATCGGGCTTTTGGGTTTAGGGTGTTGGTTGTTTGGGGTTTCGGGCATTGGGGGTTTAGCGTTTAGGAGCGTTGGGGGTTCTTGGGTTCAGGGTGTAAGAGCTTTACTTGAAGGGGCAGGGGACTTAGTAAGTTGGTTATAAGTAGGGTTATAATTAGGGTAACTCCATTTAGGGCACTTATAACTCTACTTATAACCTACTTACTAAGTCGAGCCACTCTACTAGCAAAACGGAATCACGTCGCCGTGAAGCCAGCTCATCAGATCGTCATGGAAAGGGTTCAGTTTAGAGTTTAGGGTTGCTTTTTTCAGGGTTTAGGGTTGCTTTTTTCCTTGACGGACCTGCGGGAACAGTTCCATTTCCTGGTGAACTTGCAAGGTGGGTACGATCATAAAGCGAAGAGAAAACTGCTTTGTAGTCCCCGACCTCCTTTGACGTAATAATAACAAGAATCTGGCATACTCTAATATCACAAATCATTAAACACCCGTCACGTTCTCGTACACCTCACGTTGCCAGAAGTCCACGGCGTCCCCGCGTCCCCGGCGTCGACCAGGTTGTGGAGGTCACGCCATTCCTTGCGCTCCGCCGACAGGCGGAGAACCAAGATCCGGTTTAGGGTTTAGGGTTTAGGCTTTAGGGTTTAGGGCTTCTTGATGTCGAATTGGCTGAACTGGGGGAAGGCACCTGTGCACATGAGGAGAGTGTTCCTCAAGACTGATTGGAGCCGCTCGAGCTGCCGCCTGGTAGTACCTGGTAGTGGGCTCCTTCCACTCTTCCTCTTTCTCTTCTTCGTCCCATCCATCCACCGTCATCTTGCGCCTAGTCTTACAGGGACGCTCGTCCACTTCGTCGGGCGGAAATAATCTGAAGGCCTGCATGTACCTAAACCCTGAGACTCCAAGTCTACAAATAGTACCTAGTTTGTGTTTTAAAGTCTCTAAATCGGACCTACCTTGGGCTATGCGTAGTCTTCGGGAAATAGTTTATGCTCTGTTCTTTCGGTACTCCAGGATCAAAATATGTACTACCCTAAACCCTAAACCCTAAACCCCTAAACTCTAAACCGTAGGTACCTGGACCCTGACGTCTGACGCGCACTGCGGAGCTTCTATAACAGGGTGCCCTTTAAGGGCACTACGGGGTTCCATGGTATACCCAGACCTTCCAAAATCCCTTAATTAAGGAATATACCCTAAATTATAATGGGAGACCTTCCAAAATCCCTTAACTAAGGAATATACCCTAAATTATAATAGGATCCCTAATATGATTTTGAAGGTATATTCCTTAATTAAGGGATTTTGGAAGGTCTGGGTAGGGTCCCCTTTAGGGTGCAACTTCACCGGCCCGCCTTAAGGGCATCCTGAGCCTTTGCTTTCACGGCTTCGGGATCCACGTCTCCCTGGGACTCTCGGAATTGAATCAGGTAGGGTTTAGGGTCTATAGGGCTTAGGAGGGCTTCATTTGTTGAGGGCCAGGGTTTAGGGTTTAGGGGTTTAGGGTTTAGGGTTTAGGGGTTTAGGGGTTTTGGTTTAGTGCTTAGTGTTTAGGGATTCCGGGACTAGGCTCTAGCATGTCGGGTTCGGGGTAACGGTTTGGGCAGAGGTAAACGTGGTAGACCTTCTTGATCCCTCTTGCAACTTCGGCGGCCTGGTGGGGGTTCAGGGACTGGGAAACCGAGTGTGGGATTGCAAGTTCGGATGAAGATGGACGGGGTGAAGGCTTCAGGATTTCACCCAAACACCTCCCCCATAAATGACACACACACACATCTATGGAGGGATCTTCAAGGCGACATACCATGATCCAATGCTGACCTCTGATTAATTAACACACCCCCATTGCATAACGATTCTAGTATTACCCTAAGGGTCCAAGTACCTAATTATCATATACTCCCCAAAATAGTAACCTACATAACTACTATCCGAAACCTAAGTACCTAATTATTGGGTCCTTTGGACCCTTAGGGTTATTGTGGCCCTCCGAGAAATGGGTGCCGGTCTTTAATCAGGAGATCCTATCTTGAGTTCAGGCCTGAAAAGTTTAGGTTCCATAGGGAAACACTGAAACCCTACGCCCTAAGAGCCCTAAACCTGTCGAAAACGGCATCTAATCGGAGTCTGAGACGGATGTGGGTTTTGGGTTCTGGGTTTAGGTCTTTAAGTTTTTAGGGTTTAGGGTTTAGGGTTTAGGGTTGAATGTCACCGGCGTGAACACTTATTGCAGGGTCAGGTTCTCTCTAGGGGGAGGCTGTATGTTTGAACTTATAGTAGAACCCAGAAAGTTGGAACATGGATTTAGGAGGATTCGTGCTAGGATCCCTTATACTTTACCTTAAGGGTATGAGGATAACTGTGTTCCAACTTTCTGGCTTCTACTGTAACTGGCTCCTGGAGGAGCATGTTGGTCACTTGCTCAGAAACCTCTCCTTTCCTCCTTAAGCTTATGTGCTGAGTTCATAAGCCACCAAAAAGTGTACACTTTCAGCTTTATAGTGGGTAATATTGTCCCAAAAAGTGTAAAGTGCATCCACTCAGCGAACCCGAAACCCTTAATGTTGGGGCCTTAATAATTAGAACAGAGTTTTGGGGGATACTGTACTACCTTAACCTACGAAAACCTACTTTTTTGTAGGGTTCCTAAAATTTCCTTATTAGGGTTTATAGTAAGAACCTACAAAAAAGTAAGGCTTGGTAGATTAAGGTATATGTATATTTAGGAAATTTCAGGAACCCCCAAGGCCCTATTCTAATTACTGCGTTAAGGCCCCTAAACTAACCCGGCAGAACCAAGGCCTCTTGGTTCTTCTCTGCCTCAAGCTGCATGATGTCCTGTTGCACAAGAGGAAATCTGACTTCAGGATTGTAGACTGCCAGGCTGGATTTAGGGTTTATATGGTTTAGGGCTTAGGGTTTAGGGTTTAGGGTCAGTTGGGGTTTAAGGCAGTTTAGAGCTCAGGTTTTGGGGCTCTGAGTTTCGAATTTCGGGTTTAGTTCCTTCTTTGGCTGGGTTTAGGATTGTTGGGCTTGCTGCGTTCAGAGGTGTCGGGTTTCAGCTTTGCCAACACCCCCGGAACCAAGCAAAACCTTCCGCCAGGGGTTAGGGCTGCTGAAGATAAGGCACCTTGCAATGACCCTGCTTCTACGAATGATAATTCTGTGGGTGATCTGAATAGCGACCTGGCTTTAGAAAACGAATATCGTGTCCCTAATAAGAATACGGCTTTCGGGTAGATTATAGTCTAAGCTCAGTAAGGAAGACCGTCCTCGGCAAGAAAACAACTATGCTTCCTTACCAGTTCCGGGCCAGTTTGCGGTATTCAGCTTAGGGCTAGCCTTTTCAGGTTGGTTTTCTTAGCGGATCCTTATAACCACTAGGTTCTATATCCCCCTTGGACCTCCCTCCCTTAAAAATACTTTTAGGGTTTCCTTCAAATTGAACTAAGGTCACCAGACCCCCGAAAGGATCTAGAAAGTAGATCAGTAGATCCCTTAGTGGGTGTTCCTATAAAGACCCTTTAGTAGTATAGGGTCCCAAATTAGGGGATCTACTTTTCAGATCCACCCGAAATTCTGGGTAACTAAGAACCCTGAACCCTAAACCCAGTTTAGTTTAGGGGCTGGAAGCCAGGCCCCGGGGGGCACCTTGAGAACCCTCTCCAGCTTCTGCTTTTCGATGACCTTCCGTGGGCAGGGGCGACTCCGATGGGTGAAGATGAACGATGACTTAAAGGGGGTCTATAAGGGTTATGATAAGCTCCTTTAAGGGGTTTCCTTTCGGAGGGTCTATGTTACTCTTTAAGGACTTGTAGGGCTTATCTTAAGTTCCTTCAAGGTTTGGTTTTGGAGTTCTTTTTGCTCTACGTTCCTGTAAGCGGCTGCTGTAAGCGATCTAGAAGGGTTACTGCAAGTATATGTCGCGGGGCTTATATAAGGGCGTTGTTTAGTTATGGCAACTTCTCGCCCCATGGCTGCAGGATTGAGGTTGAGTGTAAGAGACTACTAGAAGCCCAGGCGATGGGCCCAGGTTTCAGGTTGCGAAATTAGGTGTATTACTGTCTGGTTCTTAGTAGGGAATGGGGGAATGGATCCCTATAGTAGTCCCTACAAAATCCACAATAATAGTCTCCATAATCCATTCCTGCATTCCCTACTAAGCACCGGACAGATTAACCTGGTGTCGGCAAGAACGCTTGACCCCATGCGCTTCAAGCAACCGCCGAAGCAACCGCTGGCAAGACCTCACCAGAACCCCCCAAAGCAGGTGAAATAATGGCCCAACACCTATAAAAGGCCATTAGTCTACATACTTTTGGGGTCTAGGTAAGCTCTCGGGGCTCAGCGTCGGGGGCCTAACAAAAGCTTTTGGGAATAATCTGCATTCTGAAATTTCAGAATTAGTCTATTTTTTTTCAAAACCCTATGAAGACTCTTAAGGTTTGGTGGTGCGAGGGGTCTTTGAGCTGGGACTTTGGTGTCTTTGGAGTTCGGGAGCCTTGGGGATTTTCGGGCTCCCGAAAGGCACATAAGCAAACAGAAGGATACGGTAAACCCCATAAAGTTGGAAACCGGACGAAGGCCAAATAGTCATGGGATTCCCTATATATTCCTCTTAAAGATTGAGGCTACTGGGTTTCCAACGTTTAAGCTTCTACTGTAGGGATATCCCATATAAACCCCCTTGTAATAAAGCCCAATAAGGTAGGGATATCCCTATAAAATGCTTATGCTGATGTGCGTTTTGGGTCCAAGTTTTGGGGTTTAGATTTACAAGATGAGTTTGAGCTTCTGACTCTGAACCCTCCGCGCCTGGTGCATTAGCAGCTTTGTCTTCTGCTTCTTCAGACGAGACCTGGCCAAAATCCGTAGTGTAGGAACCTGATTAAGAGATCTTGGGCCTTTTTTAGGGTTCCTTATATGAATCCTACTATTTCGGGGGTTGTAGGCCTAGGGTTTCTTAATCAGGTTCGTACTTTAGAGAGGTTGTCAATGCAAGGCCTCGAAATCAAAGCCAGCTGGGGCGGTCGAGTTAAACTAGGGACTCTTGTCGAGGGTCCTTATAGTAAATTAAAGCCTACCGTGTAGGGTTTATTGTTTCTAAGACTCCCGAAGCTCCCACACCCTTAAACTTTCTTAATCAAGAAAAATCCCGCTTTAACCTATAGTCTAGAGTTTATCTACACTCATGTTGTACCACAGCATGCTCTACATTCCTAATCCAATCCTCAATACGTACCTGGAGCACCTCTTGCCAAATCCCCCATAAGATCCTACTCCAACTAGCACCTTTCTTAAAATCACACTTTTCTTCCAGCGCTCTCTCGAGAAGCGATGGGCGTCTCCGGGGCATGGCACCTCGGATCAACTCGATTTCGAAACCTGACAGCCTAAACCCCTAAACACCTAAATCCTATAAACCCTAAACTCCCCAAACCTTACACCCTAAACCCCTAAACCCCAATTCCTAAATCCTATACACCTAAACTCCCTAAACCTTACGCCCTAAACCTCTAAACCCCAATTCCTAAATCCTATAAACCCAAAAACTCCCTAAACCTTACGCCCTAAACCCCTAAACCCCAATTCCTAAATCCTATAAACCCTAAACTCCCTAAACCTTACGCCCTAAACCCCTAAACCCCACTTCCTAAATCCTATAAACCCAAAAACTCCCTAAACCTGACGCCCTAAACCCCTAAACCCCAATTCCTAAATCCTATAAACCCTAAACTCCCTAAACCGTTCTACAGTTCAAGGCGGTCCTGGATTTGAGGACCCCTTATTACAGGTTTCGGGTTTAAGGTCTAGGGCCCTACTGGGAGGTTCATGGGTAGTTATAAGGGTTCCTTTAAGGGCCCCTTTCAAGGGGATTCTATAAGGGTATAGGCGGTATAGGGTTTAGGGCCTACTTGGAGGTTCAGGGGTAGCTATAAGTGGTGTTATAAGTAAGCTAACTGTAATTGTAACCCATATTAGGCCACTTGCAACTCCACTCTTCCAACTACCCCTGAACCCTCCAAGTAAACCCTGAAAGGTTTTAAGTTCAGGGCTTTGGGCAGTCGGGCGTACTTTGGGCTCACGCCTGACGTTCGGGGTCTTTATGCTTCGGCCTCCTCCGGGTTTCGGATTTAGGGTTTCGGGGTCCCTGAACTCAACAGCTTGTTTAGGGTTTAGGGGTTTAGGGGTTGAGGTTTCGGGGTTTAGGGTTTAGGGTTTCGGATTTAGGGTTTCGGGTCCCCGTACTCAACAGCTTGAAACCATAACACCCTCAAAAACCTAAAAAGCCCCAGATCCCTAAATCCTGCCTAGGGCCTAGAGTCTCCATTGTAGTTCCCTTTTTTGGTTAACCAGTTTTATGGTTAGGATTCTATAGTAGCGATTTTGGTTAACCAAAGAAAGGAACTACAATGGAGACTCTAGGTAGCATCCTCGAAGTTTCGGAAAGGTCGTCAATCCCAGCTCCCCAGAACCCGAAACCCCTTAGCATGGGTCATATACCACGGTTTAGGGTTTAGGGTCATATACCTTTGGTTATTGGGTGGATTTTTCTTCTCCGATTTAATGCATTCTTCAGTAATCTCGGGGCTTTAATAATTAACAGAATATTTTGCTGGCCGTCATACTATAATCATAATAAGGAACCCCCAGCATAGTATAGGTAGTTGTTTAGGACCCTATATTGCATTCCTGAATTAAGGGTCTCCGGTTTGATTCAGCGCAGACGCGTGCGAAGAGGCCCAGAGCCAGCAGGAGGAGCCGAGCCCTGGAGATGCGGGACCTGTCTAGGGCCCCAAAAAGCACAAAAGCAATAATGAGGATAGGGATACGGTTGATGGACGAAATCCTGCATGACCCTAAGGACCCTAAACTATGGGAATTATGGTATATTCCTTATAATGGGTAATGCAGGATTTTGTCCATCAACCGTATCCCATATAAACCCTTATACCCGACACCCCAAAGAACATTAAAAATGAAAAAAACCTCGGAACTAAAAGCTCAAACCTTACACCCCCAAACCCTGAACCCATCAACCCTAAAGCATCTATCTCGGGATCTCCGGTTGAAACGTTCGATGCAGAGGCCTCATACGAATAGGCTTTGGGGTGCTGACGATTTTGCTTTGAACCCTCTTCTCCTTCTGCCCACGTCTGAGGAGATGGGGATTCGAGTTCAGGGCTTATGACAGATTAGGAATTTGGAATGCATCGCAGGGTTTGGTGCTTGAGCCGTAGGGTTTAGGGTCTACGGCATCTACGGTGAACCATACCCCATCCGAAACTCCAAACCCCAAAGCCCAAAACCCTAAAACCCTGAACCCCCAAACCCCTAAGCCCTATAAAGCCCTGCTACCTAAAGCGCTAGCCCGTAAACCCTAAACCCTGAAGCCCTAAACCCCTTCTTCATCGAACGGAGCTGAAAGCTTCTACCATCCCCGGCAGAAACGGCCTGCCATGTCCGTGTACCCTAATGGGCCCTAGTAGCGCCAAACCTGGGAAACGACCCTCAAAAAAGAATCACCCTGAAATTCTACGAGCCCAGAAATCCCAAGACCAATCAACTAGTCAACTTGGCTCACACTGCATAGGGACTCCGGGCAATATCGCGCATGCGGTACTAAGCTCCCTTGACAACCGGCTTCCTTTGAGGGTGAAGGATCCAGGAATGTCAAGAGCTTGGGGTGTCAGGGTTCTGGGCTCATGAATCCCAGTCATGATACGATGTAGTGCTTGGGGTTTCAGCCCTAAACCCTAAACCCTAAATCCCTAAACCAAACAATTCCTTGCTTCTTTTCTCCCGCACATTCAGCAGGCACTCAGGGTCGTAGGTGATACAACATGGTTTTTATGGTACGCGCCAAGAGACTCCAAAGCTAGTAATTAAGATGTATACCTTATAAGTCCTAATTACACGGTTTAGACTTTGGGGTTTTAGGGTTAAGGGTTTAGGATTAAGGGTTTAATTAAAGGGCCCCGTGGTTCGGAGTCTGGGTGGTTTGTGGCTTCGGGCTCCGGGCTTGCGTCGCTTAGGCTTTTGGTGTAGCGCTCAGAGGAAACTTCACCTCCGAGCCCCTGAGTCCTTCAAGATGACCTGCACCTGAAGGTTTCAGGACACTCTGGGGTGCCCCACTATTTAGGGTAAAAAGAGATACTTTGAACAGAATTTCGCATGGTGTACATTGTAGTATATTACTATTTAGCTATTTAAGGCTCCATATTCAGTTATTCAGGAACCCTGAATACAGAATACATCACGAATTATTCCGACCCCTAGGACATAGTGTTCGGGCAATTTCGAAACTCACACCTTCGCATGGCCCTCAGCTTTGGCCCAGCCCAGAGCTGTCCTAGGTGTCGTTTGCAACCGTCCCCGAAATTTTCTGTAATTTGCGTCATCTAGACTATATTCAACAGTCAAGGAAATGAGAAAGGATCGATAGTAGACAATGCGGGGGAAATCCCAAATTGATTCCAAATGGGTACCTCGTGTCTGTCCCGATTTATCTTTGGCCTCGAGGAAGGATGCTTTTTGCTCCGCCTCAGGGAATCTTCAGATTTGTTGATGCCGAATCAGCTCCCTGCCCCTAAACCCTAAGGCCTAAGCCCTAGGCCTAGCAATCTTCAAATTCCTTTTAGCAGCCTCAACGAGGATCCGGACTGCTTCGCTGCAGCCGCTGATCGCGGCGCCATGTAGCGGGGTCCTGCCATGATTGTCCACGACCATGATGTTGGCCTTCTCAAGGATATATCAAAAGTTTTAAGGAATTGGGTTTACGGTCTACCTGGACTCCAAGAAATCGACAGCATTAGGGCTCGTTGTTATGATTTGCTGACATAGGTCTTTGAAAGGGTGGGTGTCTTAGGGTCCCATCATGGCCTTCGCCGCCAGGAGGATCTTTATCTCCTCAGCCCTGTTTTTCGAGGCTGCCCAATCCAGCGGAGTGCCGTTGAAGTTATTCCTAGACTCCCCAGTAACCCTTTTAGAATTAAGGTATCCGGGTATCCCTTTGCTACTACTCAGGCTTCATATACCCAAAGCAACAAGGGTAAAAGGGTGCTACACAGGCTCCTAGATTCCGTGCATTGACATCGGCTTGCTGTTCCTTGGCTGACTTCTGAACCCCTCCAAAAAGTTAAACTTTTAGCCTCCTTATTGTAGCTCATATAGAAACCCAAAAAATTAAAGTCCGAAGAGTCAACCAGAGAACGCCAAGGTTCGAGAAGGAACCGGACCACGTCTGTGCAGCCCCTTCGAGCTGCAATATGTAGTGGTCTGGAATCGTTCTCATCTTTCTTGTTCACAGCCGTCGGCGCGTCCCGGAGGAAGTGCCGCACCGCGGCTACACTCTTTCCTTCGTCGGAGTCAAACTAAAAACTATAAACGAACCCTACTAAAGCCGAACCGCCAAAATAACTGATCCATATTGCAGTGACCTAGCTTCCGGCAGCGTCGTGGATGGTTTCACAGTCTGCTGCCTGTTTCTGATCCTCGATGACTTGATCTTCGGGTTTGGGCTCTGACTCTTGCTGTTCATTCGACGCCTCGTCCTTTTGCTTCAGTTCTGCTTTCAGCTTCTTCAGCTCCTTCTCCGTCTCCTCTTGCTGGTCTTCCTTCTGTTTCAATTCCTCCTTCAACTTCTCCACCAGCTTCTCTTGGGCAACTCGGCTCGCACGCTCCTTCTCGATGTCCTCCTTCAGTTGCTTCACTTCTTCCTGTTCGTCTGTCTCCAATGCCTTCATCAAAAGCTCCCAGTGGTCTTCAGGAATTTCCTCCTCGCGTTTCGTTTCTTTCATGATCTCCGTCAAGATGTTGAACAGGTTAACGCGGCGAGCATTTGGCTTGCGGAATCTTTGTTCCACAGATGCACCCGTTCCCATGGCTGCTGAAAATACGTGACACTTTGCTTCCGGTGTATCGATACTTTCGCATGGAAGCGAACTTTCGCTCATCGTCCGAAGAGTGGCCAAAACATCTGAGACCTCAATTTGTGCACGGAGGAACTCCTGAATAAACAGAATAAACCTGCTTTGATTCTTGTCGCGGCTGAGACAGTGCTTCGAATAGGCATTGGCTTGCAATCAACTTTGTGCCACCTTTCCATCCCAGAAACGGAGCTCAATAAACCCAGACCCTCTAAACCCTGAACCCCTAAACCCCTAAAGCCCTACACCCTAAACCCCTAAACCCTAAACCCTTTAACTTTAGACCAGTCTGAAGCGCTAAGCCGCTAAGCCGCTCCCAGAACCTCCACAAGCACTGCGTCCACTGCATTACTGCTTCTCAGCCTTTATATTGTAGTATAGCTATAATAAGGAACCCCCAAAACCCCTATTCTAATCTTTAAGGCCCCTAAATGAGCCACTCTGCTTCGAGGAGCCATCACTTGCAGGAATGAGGTTCCAAATGGCTAAGAAGCAATAAAACAGGGGGTTTAATAATTCGAACAGGGTTCCTTTAGAGGGTCCCGTCTGAGGGGTCTATAAGGGCTACTATAAGGGCGGCATGGGGCCTTAGTAATTGGAACAGGGTTCTGGGGCCCATTATGCTCAAATAAGGAACCCCGACAATAGTATTGGCAACCATCAAAGCCCCTATAGTACTTAAGGAGGTCCCAACTTCCTAAGGCCTGCCGGTACAGAATCTAGGCCGCCAGAGACGGCGAGACCGAGGCGTGTTTGCCTTAGCCCACATCAGCCATAGAGAACTTCAAGCAATTTCCTGAAAGTATTGGGGCGGGGAGTGGTGGAGGGTCTCAATGGGGTTTAGAGTTCAGGAGTTTCGGGTGTTCTCCTTCTTTTGTGATGACATTGCAGCTTCCGGAGGATAGGGTTTGGCTTGGGCCATCTAGTATTGGGGGCCGAGATGCCGTAGTACAGAGCTGTGGGACAGAGCATATATGCGACTAGCACTACATAAGGGTTTCAAAAGCATGACGCTACTAACCCGTGAGTTCCGGAGTATAGGGCCTCTACCCAGAAACTGGGAAGCTCGAAGTAGAGAATACTTCCTCGACTCCAGCAGGGATGCCCAGTAACCCGCCCTGATTGCAGGGATACCAGTTTCGGGATTGTCCTGCTTCAAGGGTTCAAGTTTTGAGGGCCTGAGCCGAGCAAACAAAATCGACCGTCTACTGTAGGGGCCTTAATAAGTAGAATTGGGTTTTGGGGCATATTATACTATAACTACAATAAGGACCCCCAGGAATAATCTTGGTAATTATTGAGGCTCCTATACTATGAAAAATGCTATCTGTGCCGAGTCGGGTTTCAACCTTAAACCCCAAGCCCCAAGCCCTAAACCCAAAGCCGAATTCCTAAACTGAGGTTTTAGGGTTTAGGGTTTAGGGTCTACTGCTAGAGGCTACAATATCACGTAGTTACTGCAATGATCCCTATGAAGGATCCAAACAAGCCAAAAGCTGTTTCTGATTCGTGGAGGCTTTAGGGCTCAGAGTTTCGAATGTTACCAAATACCTATAGTCTCCATTGTAGTTCCTTTTTTTGGTTTAACCAATTCTATATTAAGGATCCTAGACGGTAACCCAAAAAAGAAACTACAATGGAGACTACAGGTAGTATCAAGTGATCTACACCCAGGAGGATGCCCTGACGTACTTCGGTCCGTCATGTGCCTGATTGTCGTTGAACCCGGCCGGTTATGCTACACCCTAAGGGTCCTAACAAATTGGGGAACCTCAAAATTGAGGGTTTCTGAGACCCCAAAGAGACCCAAGGACTCTCCCTAGGACATTCCGGACCCTCCTAAAGAGATACCTGGACCCNAAGGGTCCTAACAAATTGGGGAACCTCAAAATTGAGGGTTTCTGAGACCCCAAAGAGACCCAAGGACTCTCCCTAGGACATTCCGGACCCTCCTAAAGAGATACCTGGACCCTTAGGGTGCTACAGGCCCTGAACCAACATACGCAAACACATTCAGCGGTTCGTAGGTGACAAGAACAAAACTACTGCCAGCTCCGATGCGAAATGTCTGTCATGGTATGACCTGCCATCAGAGGCAAGCAAACACCTGGACAACCAGAGACACAAGAAGCGCCCCGAATCCCCGAAGCCGGAAGCCCATTGAATAAGCAACCCTAACTCTCTAGCTGCCGCAAAGATGCGGGTGCAATACGTACCAAGATCTGCCAGCGACCTGCCCCACAATTGAAGCATTTCTTCGGGATTCAGGGAGTAGGGATCATAGTATCTGACCACAAAGTCGGATCGAGGTGTAGTAGGATCCTGACAGCCATGGGCCCCAGCAGAGACCCTTATAGTTGGCTCCGACTAAACAGGAAACTGTTATAGACCACAATGACAGGCTCCTCAAAGCATATTAGGACCCCTCCATATACAGTAGAAGCCCAAAAGCCTCAATCCTTTAGAGCAATGTATAGGGAATCCCAGCACTATTTGGCCTTAACCCGGTTTCCAACTTTATGGGGTTTACTGTAGGGAAACATGGCAATTCCGAAGCTCCACTTCTTAAGTTTTCGTGCAACAGCAGCGGCTTTGGCAAACCATTAGCCTGGCCCAACGCAGAAGCCATGAGAGGTCGTAATTCTAGTTTCGTAAACTATATTCCGCTTATACTGTATTTCATTCTAACTCACTATTAAATCTACTACATTATATTAGATTCTACTATACTAATATTGTTCTAACTCACTATTAAATCTACTACATCATATCAAATTATGCTGTAACATGGGCTTTAAGGGACCAAGACTTCACGGCTTCTCGGTGGAGGAGCTTAGGCTAGCTTAACGTAGACCTCTGAGGGTTTAGGGTTTAGGTTTTAGGGTTTAGGGTCTAGGGTTCAGGGTTTAGGGTCTAGGATTCTAGGGGTTTAGGGTCTGGGGTTCAGGGTTTAGGGTCTGGTTATAAATTAGTAAAGCCCATTCGTCAAAGGCCTGAGACTCAGCAGCGTCATCTTAATCAAGAGAGAAGCCTGAAAAAAGTGTCGTGATCCGGGGTCTACATGTATACATGTAGTGATATGTCCGACACAATAGTGCTAATCCTAGCGAACCTCCAGAAACCAAATGTAGGGAATAAATCATAAATGTAGTCCATCTGAGAGCTATGCTTCTGCCCTACTCAAGAAGGCCGTTGCGCGCCACGCGCAGCAGAGAAGCCTGGACTGGAACCTCTGCGATATGCTCTGCGCAACTGGCCCAAAGGAAGAACCCTAAACCCCAAAACCCTGAGTGGGGCCTGAATCACTAGAATAGGGCTTGGGGGTATAATCCCATAACTGCAATATAAGGAACCCTCAAAATAGTATTGGTGCATTATTTTTGGCCCCATATTAAACCCTAAATCTTAAACACTAGGCCCTAATCCCTAAACCTGAATCCAAAATAAGACCCCACATCCAAAGTCAAGACGGGACTTGTCCGAAGCAGCAGAACCGTAAAAGGCTTACAGCCTCACGAACCCTGCCCTACACATGAACGAACTAGGCTTTACTGGTTTAGGGGTTTAGGGTTTAGGGGTTTAGGGTTTAGGGTTCTTGTTAAGGAATTTAGTTTAAGTTAAACCATAAAAGGGGTCGAAAGTAGATTACATTTGATTTCTGTATTATGGTAACTTAAACTAAACCCCTTGACAAGAACCCAGTTTACTGCAGATAGTCACCCAAGTACCGGGACCTGAAGAAGTAGAACGAGGTTTGGAGGGGCAGTATGTCTGTCATATTTATGCAGGGGCTAAGGGTGAATTCTTTTGCTTAAAAAATAGTCACACTAATCCCTAAACTGAACCCATCAACCTCCACACGTCCATCACATCGGGCGGCAAAGTCTTCAGCCAAAGCAGCCTAGGAGGAAAGCAAAGTCTAGTATAGGGGCGCCAAAACCCGAATGGGGACTTTGGGGATGTATTACATCATGGCATATGGGTGGTTGTCAAAATTAGGGTCCCTTTTGGGGTACCCTGAATTACCAAATAACAGGTGCCGCATTATAATAAGGAGCCAAGAAGGAGCCCTAAATTTGACAACCACCTATATAGTCTAGGGCATATAGTGTAGTCAGTAACCCTCACACCCTAAAGAAAATTGTTACACAAACGATTTTGGGGGAAACTGTGCATAGGGCTTCGGAGGTCCGGATTTTCGGATCCTCTCTTCTTCAACAACCGGGCCCCAAAAAGTTCAAACTTTTTTAAAAAGATAGAGCTAATATATGAGGCCAAAAAGGTGTAAAGTTCCCCCGTTCACTATCTAAGGTTCAGAGTGGAGACCTAAACCCGAAACCCTAAACCCGAAACCCTAAACCCGAAACCCTAAACCCGAAACCCTAAACCCTAAACCCTAAAGGCCTGTGATCTCCTAGAGAAGCACAGGGCTGAAGGTTGACGGCTGGTTTGATTAGGGGCTACCTGGGCTAGGTTCCCCAGTGGCCCCTTAATAATAAGGGTACCCTTTTTCCTACTATTCGGTTTTAATAAGGGAACCCAAAAAGAAAAAGGGTAAAAGGGTACTACTGGGGAACCTAGTGGGGATAAAAAACCTACCGTTTTAAGGGTTCGGCCATCTAACTAAGGGGTCATAACCTATTTTTTTGTAGGGTTTGGGGATACAGGTGGGGATGTTTTGGGTTTACTTGAGGGGGAAGGGGACTTAGTAAGTTGGTTATAAGTAGGGTTATAATTAGGGTAACTCCATTTAGGGCACTTATAACTCTACTTATAACCTACTTACTAAGTCCCNGTTTTGGGTTTACTTGAGGGGGAAGGGGACTTAGTAAGTTGGTTATAAGTAGGGTTATAATTAGGGTAACTCCATTTAGGGCACTTATAACTCTACTTATAACCTACTTACTAAGTCCCCTGCCCCTTCAAGTAGGGGTTTGGGGCTTGGAGGTTTAGGGTTCGGCTTCGGTCTGGTTCGGGATATGGTTCCTTAGGGGCTCGTGGTTCCAACGTGTTCTCGCGGCCACTGAAGCCCTGGCAACATCTAGGCTTGAGGCAGACCCGCAACATAGCCAAAGCATTCCATAGTAGGATGTTTGGGCTCGAAACCCTAACACCCTAAACCCTATGAGCCCTAAACCCTAAACCCTATATAAACCCGGAACCCTTAGCCGTACATAAACCCTGAACCCTAAACCCTATATAAACCCTGAACCCTAAGCCCTATGTAAACCCTAAACCCTCTGCAAACCCTAAACCTTACAAAACCCTAAAGCCTACAAAACCCTAAAGCCTAAAAAAAGTCTGAAGGCTGCCAGATTCTTGCGGCAAGGGCGGCGAGGCTTGGCAGCGTTGGCGAAGACGTCGGTAGAAGAGGCTGCGACGGTCGGAGCCTGGGATACTGTAGGAACCTGATTGAGAAACACTTAAGAAACCCAGGGTCTTTATTCGAGGTCCTTATATGAATCCCATTATTTTGGGGTTATAGGGCCAGGGTTTCTTAATCAGGTTCCTACATTGCAAGGTTAGGGTGTGGGGGCCCCAGAAAGCGCATTAGCAAACGTTAGGATAGGGATATGGGAGTTTCCGAAAATTAGGGGACCGTATTTTAGGGTCACCATAATAAGGTCCTATTATTTAGGGTACTATATTAGGGTCCCCTATTCCCCCATATCCCTGGAAACCCCTTGATAATGAAGCCCAATAAGGCAGGGACATCCTCGTAAAATGCTTGCGGTTATGTGGTTTGTGGGGGTGCCCTAGGGTTAGGGCTTGGGGTTTAGTCTTAGGATGAAGCGGCGAGGGAGGTGTTCTGAACTTCAGAATGGGATTCGCAATGATAGCATCCATGATCTGAGTAGAAGTAGCCGCCTACCAATAGGGTCATACCCTACCCCTGATATTGTATGGCTGCCTACTTTTCTCCAGGACAGATCCTAACCATAACAGTAGGTACCCTAAAAAAAGTGTAGGGTATGACCCTCTAGGTATGGCACAACTAGGACCCTGGTATAACACGACCCCACAACCCCGTCCTAGACTGTGCACGGTGCTTGAAGTCCCCGAACTGAACACACAAGTAAAGGTCCTTACCTGGACTGGATCCCAAAAAATATGTAGAATCATAGCCCTTTATGGGTTTTGGGCAAATATTCTACCTACTTGTGGGTGTTTAGGCAACAATCACGGGTTTGGGGGTATCTTATGCTGTGGTGATAGAGTAAGGAACCCTAAGGCACAATGTTGGTAAATATTCCGGCTCCTATATTACTCAGCAACCCGCTCCCGCCGCATGTACCGGCTGACCTCGCCAGCACGCGCTCAGCAAGTCCAAGTGAGGCAGTCAAGCCGGTACTCCTGTCGCTGATGTCCTACCTAAAGCCCAAAAACCCTACCGTTTTCGAAGCGAAGAGAAACGGAACTCATACTAAGTGACCCTAAAAACCTAGGATCTTTTGGGCTAAAGGTAGGGTTCATGTGCCGTGCAGGGTATCGAGTGGAGGTTTGAGGATTGAAGGTCGCCACCAAGGCTAAACTCACGCGCAATCGCATGATCAGCTCCAGATGCCGCACCAGGAACCTGAAACTACCGAAACCTACTTGGTCGTTGTCTCTCTCTCTCTCTCTTTCTCTCTTTCTCTCTTTCTCTCTGTCTCTCTCTCTCTCTCTCCTCTCTCTCTCCCTCTCTAACACATGTGTATATGTCTGTATGTATGTATGTATGTATGTAGGTAGGTATGTATGTAAAACATATACACATGTATATACATATCTGTATGTGTATACACACGATATGTACATTATATTTCGGTTTATAAAAACCTCCATCCAGTTATGCATTGAGGCTGGCTTAGGGAATACAATCCCGCCAGCGCGACTTTTGCAGGTTCGATGTCGTCGCCGTCGACGGCGGGAACAGATGATATAACACATCGGGATGCAATTGTCGAATTTGCCTTACACCTCGACCCTAAACCAGACCTCAAACCCAACAACATAAGTACCCTGAGCCCTTCTTGTAAATACTATAGGGCCTTAATAGTTAGAAGAGAGTTTGGGGATATATTTTACCATTATTCAATTCCAATAAGGAACCCCCAAAATAGTGTAGGTTCTTATTTTGTTTAGGCCCCTATATTACCTGTGATCCCTCCTGACTCCGGCGACGGTTGTCCACGCAAGATCGACATCGGTGCGCCTCGGCTTCAAGCTGCGGGGTTTTAGGGTTTTAGGGTTTAGGGCTTAGGGTTTAGGAGTTAGGGTTGCCGGGATCAAACAACTTACAGGTTTAGGGCTTGGGGGGCTGGAGTTCAGACTTCAGGGATTTGGGGACCAGTGGGGTTTAGTTTCGGGCTGAGGGTTCAGGGTTTAGAGTTTAGGAGGATTAGGATGGCTGAGGAGTTTAGGGTTCTATAGGGTTCTATAGGGTTCTACAAGTATCTCTAAGGGTTGTACGACGGGCTCAACAGCCTTTGATTTGATTACGAGCGTTGTTGTGCGTATGGGGTTCTAGAAGAGCGGTCGCCAAAGGGCTTGATAGAGCTGTGCAAGCATTTCACAGGGTTCTGCAGGCTTGTTCGCGTGCAACCCAACAACACCACCGACAACAACAACAACAACGCCTCAAGAACAAGAACACTTTCTTGAGAGGATTTCTGCTTTCGAGCATCTCTCCTTTACTGCCGAAAGCCTGAACCCCTTTCAGGTTTGCGGCATGCAAGACCCCTACCATGCCCCGAAGCCTGAATCGGAAATCCTTTCAAGGTTGAAGATTTGCGGTTAAATACAACTTCGACGCTCCGGCATTCAGCATAGAAGCGCCATGATTCCCTTAGCAGTTCATATATAGACTCGAAGCCCAGTGCCGACAATGTAGACTAGACCTCGGAGTATAGCCCCCGCCCCTTTCTTCAAGAGCCGTATAGGAACTTGAGGATCCTTATAGGGTTTAGGGTTTAGGGATTAGGGTTTAGGGTTTAGAGTAGTAGAATCGGTATTACGTGACAGGGGTCCACATTACCCCTCACACCTCAAGTTCGGTAGAGGGTATATGCTTCTGCTCCGTGGGCAGTTTTAACGTGGAGGGCTTTGTGTGCGCGCGTGTGTGTGTGTGTGTTGCCGCTTTGTTTTTTGGGGGGTGGGTGGGAGGGGCCGGGGTATGGTAAACCAAATTACCAACATATTTTCAAGGCCACCATCATCGCGATACATGCTAATTATCGAGTGAGGTGCTCAGAGCCGTGCGTTGCTTGAAACATCCTGAACCTGAACACCGGACCCCCAAACCTGAATACCATAAAAAGAAACAGCACCGCCGAGATCAATCCCTATACCTGCAACCGTACAATTCCACCCTAAACCTGAAAGGCTTCGCCGACTACCCTAAACCCTAAACCCCTACACCCCTAAACTCTAAACCCTCCAAGTGCACCCGGATTATCGAGGTTTGAGGCAGGTCACACGAGGAAGTCCGAGCCGTATTGCTGTGGCTCCAGTGCAGGTCGCAGGCCTCTGACGCTTCTTGGAAGCTCTGTCCCTAAGGGTCCATGTACCCAAATAGTATATACTTTGGGCCCAACGTACCTATATAGGGAGTACTTTATGGCCAAAGTATATACTAGTTGGGTACATGGGTCCTTAGGGTGTGGGCTTTTACGACTACTATTGTTGTTGTCATTGTTATTGATAGTGCTATTATGAGTATTGTTGCTATCATCGTTATTACTATTGATACCAGTATAGTAATTGTATTGGTCTTAGGCTTCGTCTTAGTGTTACTATGACTATCAGTATGAATACGAGCATGAGTATGAGTATGAGTATGGGAATGAGTATGGGTACGGGTATGAGTACGGGTATGAGAATGAGTAGTAGTAGACAGTGGTAGTAGTAGTAGTAGTAGCAGCAGCAGCAGCAGTAGTAGCAGTAGTAGTAGTAGTAGCAGCAGTAGCAGCAGTAGCAGCAGCAATGATGATCATCATGCTGGTTACTAGTATTACTATCAGTACTCTAACTATTGTGAGCGTGATTGTGAGTTTCTTATGATCTCAATGAGCTCTTCGCACCTATTGCCTTTATCATTCGTATGTACAGTTGATGTGAAACTATTCCTGCATCGATCGTCAGTATTCTTATTGCGGTTAAGGACCCGAAGAGTTCGAAGTCAGATCGGGGCCAAATATGAATTTGGAATACATCTGGATTGCAGATATCCCGCAATCCTTATCCCCAACTCCTGCAAACCCCGACACCTCACCGCAGCCCCAATCCTTTACTCCCCGACCTTGAATCTAGTAATGAGGCCCCTAAAAAAATGAAGAACGGAATAGGGTTAATTACGAGCATTATGGGGTAGGTTTCCGCACACAAGAACTACGAGTGGATACTAGTACCAGCTCAGACCTATCATATTACGAACACGCAGCTTCCCTCGGAAGGGCCTGCGTAGCTCCCGGCCATCGACCAATCTGACAGCGCTGGACAAACCTGCAGCGCCTGGTAGGGTTTAGGGTTTAGTGATTTAGCGGTTTAACGGTTTAGGGGTTTAGGGCTTCAGGGGTTTAGGGCTTGAGGGGTTTAGGGGTTTATGTATGGTTTAGGGCTCCAAAATCCCTTCGTCACACACCAGCACCCTCTTCGTCCGCTCAAACAAGGGTTTAGGGTCCCCAATCTGGCGAAAGTAGGCATTTAGGGTATAATGGAGGGTTGATGGAGGTTCTAGATTGTTTACGGCTTAGGGTTTAGGGTTTGCAGGGTTTAGGATGCTTCTAGATAAGGGATGTTCCTGAAGTCACAACTAATGATTGCAGGTGTCCTATACGGGTTGAGCAAGTAGGCAATGGTTCTTCCTTAAGTTGACGCAAAGGCCAATACTGAGAAGGAACCGCCTTCAACGAAGGGTTTAATTGGAGTCGACTTTTCTCAAAGGCATCCAGGCCCTGCAGTACAGCGGTTCAGGGTGTGTAGGGATCAGGGACAATTGTCCAACAGTTCAACATGGACCCGTGTAGGCGAATGATGCATAATGACTTCATGCTTGATGCCTCGTATCTTATGCTTACTCTTTGAAAACTCTGCCAAGCCTAATTAGCTATTGGTACAGGGTGTTGGGTATGGGCGGTCGGGATGAAACCACAGCACGTAGTGTATTTCCAAGCTGCCTTCGGGCAAAAGGGGCTTTGCATAAGCGTCGGGTTGTTTGCGGTTTTTTCGGGTTTAAGGTTTTAGTGCTTGGGGTTGGGGGGTTTGTGATTTAGAGTTGAGGGCTTGCATGTTGTGTCATGCAGCCTGAAACGCCGAAACAATAAAGCGGAAATAGCCCCAAATCTCCAAACTCCCAATGCAGGGGGTCGAATATTTGGAAACACTACCCCCTTTCACCCCCTGTGTCCCAGATAGCAGTTTTCATATCTCTGCTTTTTTCTATATATACTGAGAGTACAACCTGCCCCAAAACCCTACTTTAATTCGCCAGGCCCCTACATTGGAACTCATGGCAAACCCAGAGAGCAGCCCTCAACATCCAAACCCTTCAGTCAGCTAGTATCTAGTAGCCTCAATGATTCGAACCGGGCGAGGGTTCAGGGGTTTAGAGTTTGGGGGACACAGGGTTTCGGGGTTAGGGTTCAGGGTTTAGGGCTCAGGGCTCTATCATAAACCTCAGAGAGCACCACCCTCGATCTCCCAATGCCGCCTTCTCCCTCAGCCCAGCAACCACCTGGCCGAGAAAGGCATGCTATTAAGGTCGCTACGACCCTAAAATAACGGCTTCAACAAGTAGAATAAGGTTCCTTTAAGGGCTCTTCTTAACTGGGGTCTGCAAAGATTACAGTACGGGAGAAGGAGTATAGGGGCCTTAAGAATTTTCGTTGTTTACAGTTTACAGTATGCGGCATAGCCATAAGCAGAAATCCTGCTTGAAAGGAACTTTTATAGAGCCCTTATCGTCTTTAATAGTGCACATCTAGGTCATGACATCGGCAAGTTGGAGGGGGGCGGTCTAGGAACACCCCTAACCTTAAACCCTATAGATCCCAAACCCTATAGATAACTAGATCCTAAATTTCCTAAATCCTTCACCTTGACGAATGAATCCTGGATCATGCGCTTTAAACCTGTAAATCCTTAGATCTTCTATAAACCCTGAGCCCCGCACCCTAAAGTTTACATCGTAGAGGCCAATGTGCTGTCAAGCCGCTTACACTGTCGAATGACTTAGGAGCTCAGAAGTAAGAATGCCAATGCCTCGCAATCCATCGGCATGCTTTCGACTCAGTATCCCACAACGATTCAACAATTGGAACCTCAAACAGCCCCATGCTGAGACAGGTCCTGGCCTCTTTCGACGGCGCGTCGATAGATGAGTGGTCCTGGCAACTGTATAGTCTTAAAGTGGGCCCAAACACACAAAAAGCTGCACCAAGCCGCAACACCAAAACTGCCCGGGTTTGGCAGGCACACCGCCCAAAGACTTCAACAAATCAAGGTGCTTTTTAGGTCTGCAAAGCAGTACGGCACACTCACTGAAAGGGGCCCTAATGTAGAGAACTACCCATGTTCGTGAGAACGACACATCATTAACCCAAATAAGCTCTAGATTCTAGATCCTATGCCCTAATCTAGAACCTTTTCGGCCCTCTGTCCCAAGATCCACGCATGCTCGGGAGTCCTGTTTCACGTTAGTTGGCCCCACGACCACATCGCCGTGCCTTCACCGCAACAACAAATAGAAGCTTCTGTAAAGCATCTTTTCCGGTTCTTATGCAGGATTTCGCAGTTTGTTTTTCTGCGTCCTGTACAACAAGCAGAAACACAACAGGATGTGATTGTTGTTGCAGTTCCCCTTCTTCTAATGATCAACCTTACATCTTGACTGGGTGCAGGATATCAAAAGGAAGGAGAAAATCAGCTTAGCGGAAAGTAGGCTTAGCGGATCGCAAGCTTGGTCAGCTGACGGGGGACTGTAGCATGATCATGAGACTCTTCAAAGCCTAGCCAGGTACCCTGATTTGGGGTTTAGGGACTGTAGGATGATGATGTGAAACTTCAAAGGCTGATCCCTAAGGGTCCAAGTACCTAAAAATCATATACTCTCCAAAATAGCAACCTACATAACTACTATCCTAAACCAAAGTACCTAATTATTGGGTCCTTTGGACCCTTATTGCCCCGAAACCCTAAACACTACAACCCCTAAAACCCTAAACCCTATACCCTAGGGTTCAGGTTTAAGGTTTAGTGTTTAGGTAAATTCTGAATGCACTGATTTCAAACCCCCCTGGCCCTTCACGCGCACTCCCTGAACCGTGAACCCCAGACACAAGGCCCAAGGCCCCCCCGTGCTTGGAATTTAGGGGCCTTAACAAATAGAATAAGGTTTTGGGGGTATATTATACTAAGGAGTTTTGGGGTATATTATACTTTACTTATACTAAGGAGTTTTGGGGTATATTTTACTTTACTTATACTACGGAGTTTTGGGGTATATTATACTTTACTTATACTAAGGAGTTTTGGGGTATATTAAGTTAGCAACTACCATTTCCATTTTCTAACCATGCCCACCCCCCTAGGCCAGCCAAAGACCCAAAACCATAACAACCTATACCTCAACCCTAAACCCACCGAAAGACCCACACCAAGACTCATAGCAAGACCCCTAGGATGGAACCACTAAAAGACTCATATACCACCACATAGAAAAAACCCAAGCTCAACCCCATACACCCGCACCCCCATAGAAAAACCAATATTCCCAACCCGAAATCCCTAACCTTTGAAAATGGAAATGGTATTCTCTAATAATTTCTTTATAATAGGAATAAGGTTTAGGAATCAGGTAGTAAAGGCAATGAAGTTATATTCTGTAGCATCTTAAGGATTATAGCTACATTATGCTTATGACCTCTCAATACCATTACCATGTTCGAATCACACCCACCACAACTCTAGTGGAAGACCCCAACTTAGAAAAATCCCATTTAGTAGAACCACTGCAAACTCCACTAGAACACCAAGCCCTACCGCGCGCACCCCTATAGAAATCGGTATCGGTCTATGGGGTTGAGGTTGGGGGTTTTCTATGTGGTGGTGTATGAGTCCTTTAGTGGTCCCATCCTAGGGGTCTTGCTATGAGTCTTGGTGTGGGTCTTTCGATGGGTTTAGGGTTGAGGTATAGGTTTTTATGGTTTTGGGTCTTTGGGTGGCCTAGGGGGGTGGGCATGGTTAGAAAATGGAAATGGTAGTTGAAAACTTATTATACTTTACTTATAGTAAGGAACCCCAAAATAGCATTGTTGAAGCCCCGACGTTACTAACTCCCCAACTCCCGCAACCTCTGCAGCTGAGATGCACCGTGGGCCAGACATACACCCCACGGGCAGCTGGCGTCGGAACCGATCCTCATATTATATGGCTTGGGCTCGGGGTTTAGGGTTTAGGATTTAGGGTGTAGCGTTTAGGAGTTGAGTTTGCGGTTTGGGTTACAACCAGTGTGGAGGTCGAGTACGCCCCGGATGCCTGGAAGTTCGCATGTTTCCTCTTTGTCTGGCAAAAACCCTCTCTTCACCTAATTACCTCGGGTCCCTCTCCACACTCCCAAACATCTCAAGCCCCAGTCCTTTACAATCCTAAGAGTCGACTTATATAAACTTTCTTAAGCCATAAAGGCCGTAAACACCTGAAGCCTCGAAACCTGTTGAATAAAGTGGTGTCTCTTGCTTTGCTATCGCGGCATCTGAACCTACAATAAAGTATAGTAGAAGCCAGAAAGTTGGAACATGGCTTTAGGAGGATTAGTGCTGGGATCCCTTATACTTTACCTTAAGGGCATGAGGAGAATGATGTTCCAACTTTCTGGCTTCTACTATAAACTTTCTGAAGCCATAAAAGCCGCAAAAACCCTGAAGCCTCGAAACCTGTTGAATAAATTAGGGGCCCAAAAAAGCACATAAGCAAACATAAGGATAGGGATATCGCATATAGACCCCCTTATAATAAAGCCCAATAAGGTAGGGATATCCCTATAAAATGCTTATGCTTATGCAATGTGCTTTTGGGGTCCCTGATAAATTCTGTGGTGTCTCTTGCTTTGCTATCGCGGCATCTGCTGCTAAAACCCAGATGCCCTAGAGCCTGGGTTTTTTGGAGTTCTGCCTCGATCCCATATTCTAGACATGCGGTTGATGATATAGATCCTGTATTACCTTATATGACTCTAGACTCTGGGGATTATGGTATATTCCTTCTTATTCTTATGGGTAATGCAGGATTTATATCATACACCGTAACTCCAAGATTTGGTAACTTTCTGTGTCTGCCGAAGCTCCGATGGGCGTGGAGAGTGGCGGCTTCGAGGAGGGCGCGGGGCGCCGGAAAAGAAGGTAGTCACCTTGTGGCAGTTTAGGGGTCAGCGCTTTGCGGATTGGAGTTTAGTTGGGGCCGCTTTGTGGATATTTTGGGTGTGGGATACCTACGTGGACCCAAATGCGTACACTGAGTAACAGCATCCGACTATCATAACGCAACTTACCCCTCCCATGCATCTAAGGAGGAGACACCGCAACCGAAGCCGCAAACCTTAAACCCAGAACGTTAGCATAACGGGTCCAAAGGCTCTGATCTTCAACAACCGGGCCCCAAAAAGTTCAAACTTAAGATCGAGCTAATACATAAGGCCAAGAAACGATCCTTCTGGGGTTGAATGCCTCTCAGTAGTTACTAAGCAAAGGGGCTTCTGCAGGGATTGAGGGGTCCCCAGGAGTCTGGATAAAGGGTTCCTAAATGGGAGTTTCCGAAAATTAGGGGTACCTTATTTTGGGGTCCTTATAATAAGGATCCTACTGTTTAGTGTACTAGGTTAGGGTCCCACTATTTTCGGAAACTCCCATCTGGCCGCTTCAGAAAGCAAGGAGCCTTACCTAGCACAACACCCCACAACGTAAAACCGTGATTGATGGTATTTTAAGGCCTTATAAATCAAAATAGGGTCTTGGGCTCGTGTATACTATATTTAATTGTAGTAAGGAACCAGAAGACCCTAAGAACAATATTGGCGTTGAACCGCACACGAAAGGTTTAGGGCTCAGGACTCAAGGCTTCAGGGTCTTAAGTTCTCATGTATGCAGCAGGGTCTCGAGTTTCGGGGTGGATCTACATGAGCTTGAAGCCCTAAGCCCCGTAACTAGGTGTCGGCTTCAACCGCTAAACCAGAACCTCGCGAATCTCTTATAAGACAATGAGTTCCAAGCCTGATCAAAACTACTCGTACTTAGTAAGTGCAATCCAGATATGCTAACTCTAAACTGCCAAGCCAAACTCATCGATGGCTTCATTTCGATCGCCTCGCCGTGGTTGGAAGTGCAACGTCGGGCCCGGCACGAGGGCCTTTTAGGCAATTGGTAGTCTAAGTAAGCATCTTCATAGGAGGGCATAATTGAAGGGGAAGGGGACCTAGTAAGTAGCTTATAAGTAGAGTTATAAGTGCCCTAAATGGAGTTAATTATAGCCCTACTTATAACCAATTTACTAAGTCCCCTGCCCCTTCAAGTAGCTTCCTCTTGCAGGATTGGGTGTGCGTAGCATTTGCCAAACAGGGTTGGTTTGTTCTTAACCTTAACCTACCAACACCTACTCTTTTGTAGGGTCCCTATAAATTCCATATTAGGGTTTATAATAAGAACCCACAAAAAAGTAGGGTTTGGTAGTTTAAGGTATAGTATAATATCACCCAAAACCGATTAAGGCCTCATATTATGCAAGTGCAGCGCCCATCCTTCCACCCCAGCCTTC
Organism: Symbiodinium sp. clade A Y106; assembly: GCA_003297005.1. Classification (NCBI taxonomy): domain Eukaryota; class Dinophyceae; order Suessiales; family Symbiodiniaceae; genus Symbiodinium; species Symbiodinium sp. clade A. The sequence goes on along the minus strand of BGNK01000648.1, from coordinate 77,442 downwards.
CACCCAGAAACTCTAAACCGGCATCCTAAGTTTCACCTACTCTTTATAATAAGAACCTACAATAAAGGCCGTAAAAACCTGAAGCCTCGAAACCTGTTGAATAAATTAGGGGCCCAAAAAAGCACATAAGCAAACATATGTTTTGGGGCCTGCCAAAACCTACTCTTTATAATAAGAACCTACAATAAAGTAGGGTTTTTTGTAGTGTAAGGAAGGCTCTTGGATTCCAGGTGTGGGGACTCGGGGGGGGCGGTGGCGGTAAAGAACAGCCCAAGGTCAGATTGCCGGGAGGATCCAAAAAGTAGATCCCTTAATGGGGGTTCCTATAAAGTACCCTTCGTAGTCTAGGGCCCCAAATTAGCGAATCTACTTTCTAGATTTTTCCGGGGGTCTGGGAGGTCTAGCCTGGATGCCTAGACTGCTCAATCCTAAACCCTAAATCGATGCGCTGCGGGGATCCCCGATCCCGAACGGCATCTCAAACACCGAGCCGGACCATGTAAGACCTCCCTCTTTAAGTGTACTGTACTTACTTTGAGTTCCTGTCTAGCTCATGAGAAGGCAGGCTATTCGGGGATGCAGTAAGTAGTAAACCCAAAACTTCGAACCCAACTTCAGGAGCCATGCTGCACTATGAGATGAATGCGAAGATGATTCTGATCATGGGTTGAGAGGCTAGGCTAAGAGGGTTGTAGATGTACAACGGCGGAAGAGGGGTTATAGGCTCAGGTGTAGATCAAGCTACGGCCCTCAAGGACTCCAGCATAACAAACTTTACGTGCAGGTCTGCTTGGGTTTACCGAGATGGGTCCAAATCACTAGTTTAGGGCCCCAAAAAGGCACATAAGCAAAAATTAGGATAGGGATATCCCATATAAACCCCCTCATAATGAAGCCCAGTAAGGTAGGGATATCCCCATAAAATGCTTATGCTTATGTGCTTTTTGGGTCCCTAATAGTTGCTTCAGAGTGCCGGCTACAGGGAATGATGTAGTGTTTTCTCATAGGCGCCTCACCGTGCTTCGTTTGTAGCTTGAGCATCAGTTTCGAAATGGGAGTTTCCAAAAATAGGGGATCCTAATATAGCACCCGAAATGGTAGGATCCTTATTAAAAGGACCCCAAAATAAGGTACACCTAACTCTCGGAAACTCCCACATGGTGATCTAAAACCCTAAAGCCTTCAACCCTAAAATCCCTGAAACCTAGGAAGCCCTGACGAAAAGCTCTAAACTCTAAACCTAAACACCAACAGGCGTCGAAGGCTCAGGGTTCGGGGTTTATAAGGGGTTAGGGGGTCGGGCTTTAGGGCTTAGGGGTTTACAGCTTTAGGGTTTAGTTTAGGGTTTTTAGGGTTTAGGGTTTAAGGCTTTTGGGTTTACGGCTTTAGGGTTTAGGGAGCCCTAAACCCCTAAACCCAGCCAAAGATCAAAACCACCTGCAAACTCGTCCCGTTAGGCCTCCGTGGTGCTGGCCCCGAGGCCTCTATGGTGTTCAGGGCTGAATGGGATGAGGATTTATTGGTTTAGGGTTTGGGGGTTTCGGGGCTTATATAGGGTTTAGGGGTTTAGGGGCTTGCGGTTTAGGATCGGCGTGGCTTTCGTGTTCATTGTTCCGCGTTCGGCAGTCGTGGTTCATGTTGTTGTTCTAGCCTCTTCGGCACCGGAGTTCAGGTTCCCTAAACCCTAAACCCTAAACGGCACCGGAGTTCAGGAATCTACGGATTTGTCGTCTGAAACTTGGGATTTCGGTTTAGAGTTTCGGGGGTGGCAGGCTGGGGGTGGAAGGATGGGCGCTGCACTTGCATAATATGAGGCCTTAATCGGTTTTGGGTGATATTATACTATACCTTAAACTACCAAACCCTACTTTTTGTGGGTTCTTATAATAAACCCTAATATGGAATTTATAGGGACCCTACAAAAAAGTAGGTTTTGGTAGGTTAAGGTAGACATATTATTAAGGGCCCATGAGCAAACTGGGAAAGGCAGCAAGGGCAAACCCAGAGTCTCATCTCTGTTCTGCACGCACTTGCATTGGGGGTGCAGGATTTTCTCAAGCGTACAGCCCCACTCGAAACAGCTACTAAACCCTGAACCCCAAACAAGCAAAACCCAAGACGTCCGAGCCCCAAACCCGCAAAACTGTAACCTCCATCGAGCACTGCCCCGTGATTGATGCTGCTGCAAAGAGGGCATGCTGTCCTTTCTCCCCGTAGCCCGCCCGAATGGACACACACACACACACAGGGTTTAGGGTTTAGGGTTAGAGTTTAGGGTCATTTACGGGGGTTTAGGGCTTCGGGTTTGGGGGTCTCTCTCTCTCTCTCTCATCACTCATGTCTTCGGATTGGCAACCGCAAGCAATGATGATGGCTAGCCAACATTGCAAGGCTTGGACAGCGACTGCAGGTGGTCTTTCCGTGAAGTACACCTCCTGAGCCTGCGGATGCTGTGGTACTGTTGATGATATAAATCCTGCATTGCCCATAATAAGGAATATACCATTATTCCCATAGTTTAAGGTCCCCAAGGTAATGCAGGATTTATATCATCCACCGTACCTCCTTCGTGGGCAGCCGGAGGTTGTCAAGAATCCATCCGCCGACGTGCGCTTGAGAATCCTCAGCCTACGGGCGCGAGTGCATCTCCATACGAACCCAAGTGCTCTGAGTGTCCATGAGGCACAGCGTCGACACCATGTAGTCTAGGGGCCTTAAGATTTAGAATAGGGTTTTGGGATCCATTATACTATGATTATAATAAGGAACCCCCAAAATAGTATTGGCAGTTATTAGGCCCCTATAATAGTAGAAGCTCTGCCACCCGAGAACCTTGTAGCAGCGATCTCAACTAGTCGTAATATAGGGTATTTAGGGTTGGAACACCATAAAAGAATCCTATACCCTAAGGGTCCAAGCAGTCTTCATTAGGCCTGAAAGTCCTATAATAAGGAGTACTTGGACACTTAACAATAGTAAGGATCCCTAACGAATACCCTTACATAATTCATCGAAGCCCTGAATTCGGCTAAGGGACTCTGGTGAGGGAACTGGTGCTAATTATCTCAAAACCCTTTCAAACTAAAGCCTAAACGACCCTATCCGAAGGTGTAGGGTTTCGGGTTTAGGGTTAATGCTTTAGGTTTAATTATGTAGTATTTAGGGTCATAAACAGCCGGCTCTTGATCCTAAACCCTGAACCCTTGATCCCAAACCGTTCCGAAAGCATTTTACCCGAAACCCACTGAGATCAATATACGGGCCTCAATTCGTCGAGCGATTGGGGTGTTGGCGCAAGATGTACATATGTATTTACATATATATATATATATATATGTTACCAGTATGACTAATTCAAACCACCGCGTGCTCCACGTGTGACATAGGGGCCTATTAGTAACTACAATACAGTTCTGGGGTATATCATACTACATACTTATAATGAGGAGTGCTAGAATAGTTTTAGTAATTATTTAGGCCTTAGGCCCTATAGTAAGTAGGAGACGGCCTGTGGCGTTGACGACATGGTCTGCATGGAGCACAGTCGAGTCGGAGAGCCTGGCAAAACAAGCTCTACTACTGCTATTGGTAGTGTTCTGACTATTGTCTTTGCTAGTATTACAGTTATTGTTACTGTTTCCCATTATTTATATGCTGTTACTATTGTATTAGTACTATCATCGGTATGAGGTCTCTAGCATTCGGGCGTTTTGTCCTACATCCTAAACCACAAACTCTGAACTGTATTAGCTCTAACATTTGCAGGCTCCGGGTCTGGGGCTTAGGGTTTGGGGCTTCGGGGATTGGGGTTTAGGGTTTAGGGTTTGGGGCTTCAGAGATTATGGCATGCAATGTAGGGCTTGACGATTTAGGGTCTTGCGTGCTGGAGCTGCAGCTTTGTGCATGTTTTGAGTTTCAGGTCTTAGTCTAGGTAATGGGCGGATGCTGAGGATTCCGGGCTTGGGATTTGATGTTCCGGGCATTTCGGTATGCAAGATTCAGGGTTTCGAACGTCAATAGCAGCACGAAGAGAGCTACGGGGCAACCACCCCGAAGCCCCAGGATTCCTTCTAACTCAAGAGAAATGCTACGACACAGGAGCTCAAATGTGCCCTACGCCCTCAGACCCCTAAACCCCAAAGCCCCAGGCCCTTAACTTGAGCCCGTAAACCGAAACATGGTGCCACGGACTTCAGAGCATCGGCTTGCTCCCTGCCCTTTGCACTTCTTGCTACTACATGAGCATAATGCTCAGCAGTTGGAAAGGAGTCCAACTTAGGGTAAGTCTACACAATTTAGTAATTCAGGCTTTCTACTACTCGCATATCCAGAATCACAAGAAACCCGAAACAGACTCGCGCAAATAACCAAATGCCTTATACACAAGCCCTATACTTGATATAGGGCTGACATGAAAGACAGTGCTGCGAACCCCTACGTCGCGAGTCCCTAAACCCTAAACCCTAAACCCTAAGACCGCACCAGCAAACCCAGGGCCAACCCTAAACCCTATACCCCTAAACCCCTAAACCCCTAAACCCCTAAACCCCTAAACCCCTAAACCCCTAAACCCTAAACCCTAAACCCCCAAACCCCTAAACCCCTAAACCCCTAAACCCTAAACACCTTTCCAAACCCAATCCCTGGACCCGAAAACCCTGAATTCCTGGCATGAACCCAACATCCTGGTTCGGGGTTTACCTTAACCCAGATTTCCGGGAGGAGGATCTAGAAAGTAGATCCCCTAATTTGGGGCCCTATACTACTAAGGGTACTTTATAGGAACCCCCATTAAGGGATCTACTTATTGGATCCTCCCGGGGGTCTGGGAACCTACCAACACCTGCTTTTTTGTAGGGTTCCTACAGTTTCCTTATCAGGGTTTACAAGAATAAGAGGCTACAAAAAGTAGGGTTTGGTAGATTAAGGTAGGGTTGAGGGAACCCAGTGGTCAAAACAATTAGACTTGCGCATTGTTAGAGTTCGTTCCTTCGTACAGCTATAGAAAATATACCCCCGCAAGCCCTTTAGACCATAAACCCCTAAACCATAAGCCCTAAACCCCTAAACCCTAAAACCCCAGACCCTAAACCCTTGACCTTAAAGGAGCCCGCTAAGGTACACTGTTCTGATTCTGATCATTAAGGCCCCTACCCAGACCCCCGGGAGGAGCCAAAAAGTAGATCCCTTAATGGGGGTTCCTATAAAGTACCCTTAGTAGTATAGGGCCCCAAATTAGGGGATCTACTTTCCAGATCCTCCCGGGGGTCTGGGCAAGCAACCCATGCAAAGTAACGCTGAACCGAAGCCCGTTCTAATGATTATTGAGGCCCCGTTACTGCCCCACCGCAAAGCCGAGAGAACCCTGTACAAAAAACCCTGCAAAACCTTCATCACGGAGACCCCCTAAACCCGAAACCGCTAAACCCCAAAGCCCACAAAACTCATCCCTCAACCCTAGACCCTGTACGACGCCCTATACGAAACTCAAACCTAGACCCTAAAGCCAAGACTAGGCCCTGTACGAAACTCATCCGAGCGGCGTCAGCTCCCAGCGACGGTTTTGCCGCTCAGCTCGGACCACCTGCCCCGGTGTTCCAGGGACAAGCTCCAACTAGAAGCTCTGCAACCTGTATAACACAACATCTGTTTTCATGTTTTCGTGTATGTATATATATATATATAAATGTGTGTATATATATACATATATATGTATATATATATATATGTATAGCTATAAACATCACGTGTATATATATATATATAAATATGTGTGTATATATTTATCTTTATCTATTTATTTATTTGTACTTATGCATCATTATCTGAAGCTTTCGCACAATCGGCCGTAGGCTTCTGTTTCTATCCAGCTCCAAACCTAGGTTCCCCAGTAGCACCTTAATAATAAGGGTACCCTTTTTCCTACTATTCGGTTTTAATAAGGGAACCCAAAAAGAAAAAGGGTGAAAGGGTACTACTGGGGCACCTAGAAACAACTTCAGAACTTCAGCAGCCCCTTGGTTGCACGGTTGCGCGGGATCTCTTCGGATGCGACTTTGGGGGTTTAGGGCTTATTTTATCGGGTATAGGGTTTAGGGTATACTTGGGGGACAAAAGCTCTCTTCTTCAGCAACCGAGCCCAAAAAAGTTCAAACTTCTAAGATAGAGCTACTATATAAGGCCAAAAAGTTTAAAGTTCCCCTGTTCACTATCTAAGAAAATCATGAACCTCCGGCTTCCACGCCGAAAAACTACGCAGGTTAGTAGAAGTCGTTCGGGCCTGAAACTTGGATGGCTTTGTCGAAGATCCTATCTGATATTCTGAGCATCAAGTGCAGCATTTGCTAGCTGTGTTGGAGGTGTTACAGTTCTCATGTAGGGGTGAGTAGGACCGCGAGAAGCCCTGAGCATCTCTAGATTTGCAGTGCCGTCCATGTTTTGGAAGCATGTAAGGTGATGCACGCAACCTTCATGTGGCGACAGAGCAGGTCGTCCTTACTTTGGGGAGTTCACGCTTTTTGGCCACGCGTTGGCACGATGTCTGCAATTCCCTAAGACTCCGGAAAAACACAAGACTTACTTCTTTCCACTTTCAACCTGTTGACACCGTATCTGTGCTATCTAGAAATCTTGGAGTCGTAAACTGGGCTTTTAAGCAACCAGGGAGAAACAAGTATAAACTTCTATTTCATAATGGTCCCTTTTCAGGAAAAAAGAAAGCCCAGTCTTAAAACTTGAGCATGCTTCCTTCATGCCCCGGCCCCTACTGGGAGGGCCCTGGGTTGGAGGCTGAGGGGAGATCCAGCTATGCGTCACATGGGTGGTTGTCAAATTATGGTCCCTTTTTGGGTCCCTAATATAGTACGGCACCGGGTACCCCAAAAGGGACCATAATTTTGACAACCACCCACATGGGTCATAGTACGATACGAAGCTGCTATGCTTTCTAGATCCAAGCATCTCCCTCTCTGTTTAGGGTTTTGGGTGGGTTTAGGAAGTCAAGGGTCTAGCGCAATCAATCTTTCATACTTAGGGGGGTAGGGGGAGGGGGGGTAGGGGGCCTTAATGCCCATCATAAGGACCTAATAAGGCCTATTTAAGGAAATATAGTGCCCTACCCCCCTCCCCGCTACCCCTTAAGGGTCCCTATTGGTGTGGGTTCAAGTTTGCTACCCGGGCAGCAAGACCAAACGACTTTGGAGGAGGCAAGATGTGGTGCTTAAATCTATACCTTAATCTACCAAACCCTATTTTTTGGTAGGTTCTTAATATAAAACAAACCCTAATATGGAAATTTTAGGAGCTCTACAAAAAAGTAGGTTTGGTTGCTTAAATCTCTATTCAGTGGCTAGAGGAACCCCAGCGGGAGTTTGAGACCAGGTTTGCCGGAAGTTATGACACCATACCTCACCGAATAACCTCAAACTCTAAATGCTAATGCCTTTCAAGCCAACAAGCGTCTCTTTAAGGCGTTCAAAGACCTGAATGGCTTAGAGTTTGGGGTTTGGATCGGGCGAAATAGTTGGCATGTTGGGTTGTGAATTGAAGACCGGGTGACAGGCTTTAGGGCTTAAGGCCTACGGTTGTCGTGCTCGGACTTGTAAACTTAGCAGCTAGCACGCACACACAAGTACCAGGACTCTCAGGGCGATGGCTTCAGAATATAGACTGGCGCGTCCGACACTCTGCAGCCTCTCGCCGGATGTGCAGGTCGCTTCAGAGAGAAATGCCCAGTAGTCTGCAGGCAGTCGCAAAGGAGATCGCATCTTGTCCACCCCATCCTCCTGCTGCGAAGTCCCAAAAACATGGTGTCGTTCCATGCTGGTAAGTAAGGTCCTCCACGACAGCTGCTGCTTTCCCATCCAAAGATCAGTAACGGGGGTCAAGGACACCTTGAGAATCTTGCCAGCTTCGCGAAGTCAAGTCGAACAGGATGGCGAATCTTCCGAGATCATGCGCGCACCAGCATATGAGCAAGCCTGGCATGTGTAGCCGATGGTGGGCTCAACTATGAAGGCGTCGCTAAACCCTGTCCGCACTAGAATCCCACGTGGGCATAAATGGCCCGAAGACCCTTGATGTTAGGGCTCAAGCACTCATTATGGGTACTATGGGCATCGGGGGCAACAAGGTACTGTTGATGGACAAAATCCTGCATGACCCTAAGGACCCTAAACTATGGGAATTATGGTATATTCCTTATAATGGGTAATGCAGGATTTTGTCCATCAGCAGTATTAAATCTTGTCCTGAGCCTTCTTCAACCGCGAGACCCCTAGAATCTTCTTCAGCAATAGCCAAGAAGCAGCATCGTGCATCCACGCTGCACACCAGTAGCTCCGGCCTGCGCCCAAGCGAAGCTGCCTTCGAGGTGGTTTAGGGTTCGCAACGCCACAAACTTGCCATGTAAATGAAGCCGCTTCCAAGTCGTTGGATGAGAATTAGGGCCGTGCAATGCCAGGTTTACAAAGTACGAGTATGCCACAATATTCCCATAGACTAAACCTAAGACCAATATCTTAGCCAGCGGAACATTTTCCAAGTGCGATTCGGCAGCTGCACCACCAAGGACCCAGCATTCGCATGGTCTCCAGCCCATCCGCCACCATATCCAAGGAAGAAGTTCGCCCTGGTTGTGGAGGATTCGGAGGATATCCCTAATATAAGGGCCGTAATAATTGGAACAGGGTTTTGGGGCCCGTGATACTATACTAAGGAACCCCCAAAAGGGTATAGTATTGGTAATTATCTTGGCCGCTAAAACAAGCCCCGAACCCTAACATTCATCAATTTCAAGGACTAAGATTTGAAGATAGAGATGTCAAGCCTTGTTTGGGGGGTTGCAGGCCTCGTCTAAACAAGATGCATGTAGCTGAGACGTTTCCTATGTGCCGCCCATGCACGACGATGCATGGACTTGAAGGGGCAGGGGGCTTAGTAAGTAGGTTATAAGTAGAGTTATAAGTGCCCTAAATGGAGTTACCCTAATTATAACCCTACTTATAGCCAACTTACTAAGTCCCCTGCCCATTCAAGTAGTGTATGCCGAACCCAGTGACCTCGAAGCGACGCCCCGCTGCGATGACAGCAACCCAAACAAGCACCACAAACTAACATGTTTCCCCAAGGGTCTTCCTGGTGTCTCGTGTGGGATTTGGGTTTTGGGCTTTAAAATGTAGGGGTTAGGATTTAGGTTTTTACGGCTTACGGTTTAGAGTTTAGAGTATAACCTTCCTGGATTCCGAGTCTGAGGTTCAGGCTTCACGGTGTAGGCTATGCGCGGATTTGTTACAAGGATGTATACCTGCTTCCCCGTTCTAGGGCAGGCTTTGTCACACAAATAATGCTGCACAACCACAACCACGGACGAAACATTTTGTCAAGAACGCAAAATTCGGCATTGAATTCGAGTGCTTCGTTCATATGTCTCCTCTAAACCTCAAACTCTTAACTGGTTAATCTTCTGAACCCTTTTTTGCACACGCTCCGCTTACGTCCTCATACCGGTAGAACGTCAGTAGGATGTCCCCTCCTTCCCTATAGGCCTTCTCCTCCCTGCTCTGCATCTTGAAGGAAACCCGCTACCAGTCTGGCGAAGGCAAATCACACTCTGAGCGCTTGCATACGTCACGTCACATTCGTGACAATCGAGTGTTTGTGGCTTAAGTATCCAAACACATGGCCAAAGAACCTACAAATTGTTGGGAGGTTGGTCTAATGCCTGCCCCGAGAGTAGGAAGCTTCTTTCAATCAACCCGTCACTCCAAAATCGCGCCAAGTCCTAAGCCCAGCTAGAATTATGACTAACACCCTCGACCCTAAACCCTGGACGGACCTGACACTGATGGCCATGTCCAGCATAAAGACGTGGAGCTTCCCCCAACCGTTGGGACGTTCCTGGAGAAGCGTGCGATAATTGAGATGATGACGATGACGTGATGAGATGACATGATGAGAAGATATGATGACGGTGAGGAGGATGATGACGACCTTGGCAACCTTCGCACAGCATCGGGAGTCTTACAATGCAAACGCTAAACTTTGGCGGCTAGAAAACCAGAAAAGGACCGCAACCTTCTACGCAGGTAAATAGCGAGTCGAGGCTTTTGCTGACAATGCTTACTTCAAGGATCAGGAGAGCTCGTAAGTGGGGCGTAAGGGATCTACTCAGTAGCAAAACCCGCTAACATGAAACATACTAAATCCTTCAAGGAACTCTTTGAGCCCCTATATACTTACTAAGTCACTGATCCTTTCAGAAAACCCTCAACCCTGAACCCCTCGAGGAACCCTGAGATGTGGATGGCCAGGAGATCGAACACGAAAACACTCGAATCCAGGGGCTTTGAGGGTTGAGGCTTAACGGTTAAGGGTTTTGCGTTTTGGGTTTAGGGTGTGGGTTTAGGGGTTAAGGGTTTCGGCTTTACCAAGCTTCTGGGATCAGGGCGCTCAGTGTGTCGAGGGAGTGGAGCCTATTGGCGCCGCAGGCGCTGGCATGCTGCGCCTGCCATCGTCCAGGGGTCAGTTTCAGAGGGTTCATTAGGGTTTAGGTTTAGGGTTTAGGGGTTTAGGGTATAGGCCGTCGAGCCGCTATATCCCAAAAAGAAGCGGAAATCAACGACACAAGAAAACCGTAGAAAGGACTACAAGTGCATAAAATCTAAACTGGAACTAAATCCTCACCTGTTGATCAACATGGAGTACTCGGCATGGCCCCGGCCTTTGTGCAGCGGAAGCCGAGCGTGTGGGGTTTGGGGTTTAGTGCTTACCCAAAGGATCCATGTACCCAAATAGTATATACCTTGGCCCCAAAGTACCAATATAGGGACTACTTTAAGGCCTAAGTATATACTGTTTGGGCACATGGATCCTTAGGCTTACAAGAACAAGATCCGACCGGCGCACCTGAAGCGTCTGAAAGTTCTCAGACTTGCCGGCAAGATTCGTCATCCTCATCTGCTCAATCGTAGCGACTCTTAGGGGGGGAGGGGGGAGGGTGTTAGGGGACTACACTTCCCTAAATAGGCCTTATTAAGTCCTTATTGTAGGTATTAAGGCCCCCTACCCCCCTCCCCCCTACCCCCCTAAGGGTCCCTATGATCAACAATGCTTTAGCTCTTTTTGGTTTTGGGCTTCAGGGTCAACGGTTTGAGCCATCGTGGTCCGGCTCAGGTTTCAACAGGAGGTGTTAGATTTTCGGGTTTGGCACATTCCCGTCCTCTCAACATGAAGGAGTCGCCGTCAATGTACAACAAAAGGATGAGGCATGCATAAAAAAGCGCACATTTGCCTCAGCTCCCCTTCGCCCTTCCCCCTAAACCCCAAACCCCAAACTAGGCCCTTGGTCCCTCAACCAGACCCTCTTGCATTTCGAAACTTCCTAGCAAGAAAAATCCGCCCCCAATTTTACTCTGAACCCCAAACTCCAACCCCAAAGTCCAAAACCCCAAGCCCTAAACTCAGAACCCCAAGTCTGTCAAAAAGGCTGAGCACTGGCACTTGAAGCTGTTTTGCATTACGAAGATTATACGGTTGGCTGTGCGCCACACATGTCTATACAGTCGAAAGCCACCCATGGTGCAATTGGACAAGAGGATCCTTGCATTACAAGCACTCGGCTGGGAGCTGGATCGCTCGAATGAACTGGGCTTTGTCTTTACCCATCGTTTGACCTGGCTGACAGGCGGGACACCCGTGTCTATCCAAGCTATCAACATACATGCTAGAAAAACACGGCTCGAACCACTTATGTCATGCGCATCAGATTGGCCACAGCCAGCCAGAAAAGGGTGATGCAGACATGCAGTCCGCTTCTTAAAACTGCCCACCCGCAAAACTCATTTCTGGAAGTACTTGGGTTCGTAGGCGGATTGGTAGTCACCCTTGCGGCGACGGCTGCCGTCGTCGTCCTTGCCTCCCTTGCGGTGGCGGCCACCATTATCATCATCGCCACCCTTGCGGCGACGGCTGCCAGCTTGCCTCCCTTGCGGTGGCGGCCACCATTATCATCATCACCACCCTTGCGGCGACGGCCACCGTCATCATCATCGCCACCCTTGCGGCGACGGCTGCCATCGCCGTCGTCGTCCTTGCCTCCCTTGCGGCGGCGGCCACCATCATCGTCATCTCCACCCTTGCGGCGGCGCGAACCCTTGCGTCGACGGCCGCCGGCATCATCATCACCACTCTTGCGGTGGCGACGGCCCCCGTCTTTGTTGTCATCGTCATCCTTGTCGTCTTCTGGTGGCGGCATGGGGTAGCCTGGAGGAGGAGAAGGAATGTGGTCTCAGGTTCGGTGGTGGTCATGTCATCATCATCTTCCTCAGTAGTGGTTGGGTAATACTTCTCTGTGGTCGTGGTGGTGGAAGTCGTAGTAGTAGTGGTGGTGGTGGTGGTGGTGGTGGTGGTGGTCGTGGTGGTGGTGGTCGTCGTGGTGGTGGTCGTCGTGGTGGTCGTGGCGGCCTGATACTGCTCCTCCGTCGTAGTGGTGCATCCGGCCCGCACGAGTCGCAATAGTGAACCAAGGCAACCGCAATGTCTTCCACGCAAGCCATGCACTTCTCCTTGCATTGTGAGTCGACAGGTTTGTGACCGTCTTCTTTGTCAAACAAAGCATTGCAGAAGCCGTTGCAAACATCCTCTTCACTCAGGCACCTAGTTCATGGTTGGGATAGTACTAAAATTTTAGTGTTTGTTCCTTATTGGGTGTAAGTACCCATAAAAATGCAAAATGCTGCCCAACTATGACGGAGGCACCCCTTTGAGACATTGACCTGAGCTGCCATGAGCTTGGAGCCTGACCGGGGCTACTGCAGCAAGCCGGTCGCTTCAGACTCCTGGAGGAAGCAAATGTCCCTGGAGCTATACCTGGGTTCAGGGTCTAAGGTTTAGACCCTAAACCCCTAAACCCCTAAACCCTAAACCCATAATCCCTAAACCCCCAAACACCCTAAACCCTAGGGTTTAAGGTTTAGGGGTTTAGGGCTTAAAGGTTTAGGGTTTAGAGGGCTTTCGGGCTCAGCCCTGAACGATGGTCGAGCCAGGCTTTGCTGGGTTCTTGTTAAGGGGCTTAACAAAAATTTTCGTAATAGTGGTCGATAGTAAATACTATGGTTTCCTTATTAATGTATCTTAACAAGGACCCAGATACTTGTGAGTGGTGGCGATCATTTTCTGGACGATGTGCTCGTTCCGACGGTTGTGGCTGGCGCCGTGCTTCGAAACACACTTGCTTGCCTTCATCTGTCTGGTGCAGGGAATGGGGGGACTGTTTAGGGTTCCTTTAAAGGGTCCTATAAGGGATTACTTAGGGTTTAGGGTTTAGGGCTTATGGAGACTACTATTGGGGATTCTATAGGGACTACGTACTAAGGGATCCATACAATTGCTTACCTTCATGCCCGGAAGCATCCCAGCATTGCACACGACCCGGCAAGCCCATGTAGAGTGATCGCACACCTGCTCATGGTCGGGCACAGCAACATTGCACGTGCCACTGGCAAAGGCACCCGCCAAGCACGAAAACAGCAGGATGATTTCGCGCTTCATGGCACCAAAGAGCTTCTTGAAAGCGCCCTGGAGCTCTTGCTTTGAATGGAGGCAGCTTCAGCCGAAATGGCGACAAGATGTGTCAGGATGAGGCATCGCAGATGAGGATCCACATCACGACATGGGATCCATTTCACAACATGAACCTGACACGGCCGCCAAGGATCACAAAGAGGTCCGCGCAGTGTAGGTGCTCCGGCACACACGAGACAAGCGATTCGTAGAGCTCCTGTTGAGAGAATAACATTGCGCCTGTACTACTGTAAGAGTTTTTTGGACAATCTGGAGCTTGGGATTAAGTTTTGAGGGCTTTGGATTTCGCACTGCTGCTCTTGTTCTCAAAAATCCCGGCATCCGTGTGTTAAGATCTCCTTGTTTGTATGCGCAGCCGGTTTGAATTCGGAGAAAGCCTCAACTGCACCATAACGGAGCCTCAGTGTTAAGTTAAGAGATTCGGATTCATGGTTTGGCCACTACAAGCTGTAGGACTGGTGTTTAAAATTATTTCCTTGTTTTGCTTAAGACTTACTGAATTAAGGCATGACGAAAGAAAGCCTGTGAAAAAAAAGTAGGGGCATACGGTTGTAAGGTCGTAAGTTGAGCCGCCTGGGGGTTAGTGTTCGGGGTAAAGAAGATCGCGGAAACTGGTGTCGATTTTTGGAAAACCTTAGAAACCTGAAGGAACGAAGCGAAATACAGAATTCTGAGCCACTATTTTATAATTAGATTGTAGGGTTTTGGGAGGATGGAGTGTGGACACTATACTGCATGTCTCTAAGGAACAAAACCTAAGATCCGTAAACCCCAAACCCTGATCACTTGCTGAGTTCAGAATCCCAAATGTAGGGCTCCAAAAAAGCACATAAGCAAAAAATAGGACAGGGATATCCCATATACAGCCTCTTATCATGAAGCCCAATAAGGTCAGGACATCTTTGTAAAATGCTTATGTATGTTCTTTTGGGTCCCGAACAAGAATGAAGCAAGCCCCAACCTCGACGCCCTAAGCCCTAAACTCTTAACCCACCGATGTAAGCTGAGGAATTTGGGCTTTCGGGTCTTGGCTGCGATGTCCCAGGTTTAGACGCGACCCCACTTCAAAACACCCATCCTGCGACCGGCAACTCCGAACTTCTTCTTTTCCGAGGGTGTCTAACTATATTCCTGTAGTATAGCAACCCCACCCCCCCGAAACCTGAATGCAAGCTAAGCAAAGCCGCGATATCCGATCCTTCTTCCTTGCTGCTTCTTCGATACTTCGTAAGATAGGCGGCGGTCTGCGAGAACTTTGGTGTGCATCCTTCTTCAATGCTGCTCTAAACCCCAAAACCCAAAACCGCAAACACTGAAACCCTACCTGGACCCGGGAGAACCTCCCTTTTTAAGGACTTATATAAGGAAATCATACTAAGGAACCCTAAAAGGGTAGGTTCTTCAGGGTCCAGGTACACCCTAAACACACGTCCGGGCTGGGCTACGAGGGCTAGCCGAGCCAAGAGCTCGTGTACTGTAGAGCCGGGCCGTCAGTTAGGGCTTGGGGTTTCGGGGTTGCGGGACTTTGGGTTTGGGGAGAGGGTTCAGGCGTGTAGAGTTTAAGGGTTTAGGGGTTTAGGATTGTTTAGGTGTTTAGGGTTTAAGGGTTAAAGGCGTAATCAAGGTTTAGGGTACTTCCTCACGTCTAATGGGCACATGAAGGATAAGTCGATCTTAAGGCTCCTCCGGCATCGCGGCTCTAGCATAGTGCTGCACAAGCTCAGTCTCGTAATACCTGGGCAGGGGCGGTTCATCCGTCACAAATTCCCCTAAAGCGCTTACACGAGAAACTCGAAACCCTTAATCCGTGATGCCTAAGGCACCCAAGCTGTAAGGTCCAATCGACTATAGTTGGAGTTTATTTAGGTTTCTTCACTTTAAACACCTTTACAACAACTACAGAGATTGAATTAGACCTTGGATGGATTGTCATACCGTACAGTTAGTAGATATCCAGGAAAACAAGCTTCAGCGCCCTCCTTAGGAGGGCCTCGAATTTGAGTCATCCGAAACCCTATCTGCGGAAGCCAAAAGCTCTCACAAAACCCAACAAAACCAATAACAAGACTCTTAAACACCCAAGAAGCCCAAAACCCTCGAAAGCCTGAACGACAAACCCTACATCCCCAACAAGCCGGATAGCAATCCCATAGCAACCTTCCGTGACCGAAGCCCTTGTAGCCTTTATCATAGAAGCCAGAAAATTGGAACAAGGTTTTGTGAGTCTCAGGTATGTCATACTACACTTACGTATACATTGAGGAAGCCTGAAGAATGACATTGCTGATCAACCTGCCCCCATGTACTATAGGGGCCTGAATAATTAGAATAGGGTTTGCGGGCCCACTAGACTATATATGTCCAAAATAGTACGGGTAATTGTAATCATTTAGGCCCCTACACTAAATCCTTATAGAAGCCCATATAATACTCTTTATAGACCCCTTTAAAAGGAACCCTTAAAGGAACCCCTAGGTAATTATTTAGGCCACTGTATTGATGTAAAGCTGCACACCGAGCGACTCCATTAACCCACCTGCAGCGAGGTCCCGCCACCGCCAGTGGACCTCCGCCGGTTTGGGGCCCTAAACCCTAAACCCTTTTAGGGTTTCGGGGTCTAGGGTTTAGGGGTTCAAGGTTTCCCTTAGCGTCCACATACACTACCATTATGGAATTAAGTCCTAAAAGACCATCCTCATTATGCCTTTGGTGACCTATTCCAAAATAGTAGTACAGCCTTAAACCCTGCAAACAAACCGACTGCTCAAGGCTTCCTTAGTATGATTTCTTTATACAGGTGCTTAACAATGTAGGTTTCGGGGGTTAAGGCAATACTCTGGAAATTATATCCCAGGGTCTGCATGTGGGCCCCAAATTTTCTGAAAGCACCACATAATGGCTACGGTATGCTTCCGCTTCTATGTTGGGGCTCGGCATTTCGGATTTGCAGGCCGGGGACGGCCACAAAAGGAAGCCCAGGCTGCTGGAAAGAGCGGACAGTGGCATCAGCAAGCTGCTCGATTTCAGGATGAAACCTCGTCGCGAAAGGAGGGCCCGAAACACGAAACCCCAAACCCAGCACCCTACACCCTAAGCCGGCTCAAAACTCATTTATCCGAAACCCTAAACCCCTTCCGACCCATGCCACATCGCCAAAAAAAAAACCTAAACACCACGCCCGGCAGATACTTAATCTCAATCCTCATGAAAAGTCAGTCGGTGTTGCCGGGACCAGACTCTTAGGGCCGAACCCTGCCCAAAAACATCCGGGTCAAGGGAGGGAACGCAGGCTCCGCGATTTGTTCGGGATTCCCAACGGCTGAGCGTGTAGCCTCAAACCTAAACCGCTAAATCCTCGATCCCCAAACCCAAAATCCCTAAACCTAAACCCCGAAACCCCAAACCCCTACCACCCTAAAGCCCTAAACCCTAAAGCCCCAAAGCCCCAAAGCCCTAAACCCTAAACCCTAACATAACTCCCGAAGTTCAAAAATCGACTGAAGAACACCCCAGAGGCTTCAGCACTCGCCATAATGGGGGGAGCCAACCCAGCCTTGCTAAGCCAGCTCGGCAGGGCTTTAGGGTTCGACTTGAAGGGGCTTTAGGGGACTTAGCAAGGGTTCCTAAAGGGCTCCTTAAGGGATCTATAGGCTTCCTCAAAGGGATCTATGGGGTTTAGGGTTTAGGGTCTACTTGAAGGGGCTTTAGGGGACTTAGTAAGTTGGTTATAAGTAGGGCTTTTTCTTAGGGTAACTCCATTTAGGGCACTTATAACTCTACTTATAACCTACTTACTAAGTCCCCTGCCACTTCAAGTAGGGTGTTAAGGTTTACCCAGAGACTCCAATATCCCTTAATTAAGGAATATACCTTAAACCATATTAGGGACCCTACTATAATCTAAGGCACACCCCTTAACTAAGGGACACCGGAGCCCCTGGGCAGGGCTCAGGGACCCCAAAACACCAGCCCCGCAGGGCTTTTCAGTGCTGTTTTAGGATTGTTATCGGATCCTCGTTGTTTCCCAGACCCCCGGAGGATCTAGAAAGTAGATCCCCTAATTTGGGGCCCTATACTTATACTACTAAGGGTACTTTATAGGAACCCCCATGAAGGGATCTGCTTTTTGGATCCTCCCGGGGGTCTGGGTTTGTGCTTCTTAAGATGCGTGTGGGGTTGTATAGTGTTGTGCAAGGATTCATGTTGCTCGGGTTGCCTAGGGCCTAGGGCTTCAGTTTAGAGGGTTTTTACCCTGAGCCCTACACCCCTAAAACCCTAAACCCCCTAAACCAGCGCCCTTCAGAATCACGAACATAAAGGCATCGCAACAGCACCGCCCATAGACCTTAACCTCCTGACGCAGCCTTGGATCCTAAAATATTAGGGTCTTAGAAGCGGGGCATTTGATAACCCCAAACCATAAACCCTAGAAGCAGCTTTTTAGGGACTGTAGCGGAAGTTTCTACTAAGTATTCCGACCTCTAGAATACGTCATAAACCACCATGAGCTTCAAAACCTGCCAGCCTTCTCAAGTACCCGAAATGTCCCGGTAAAGCGGTCAGAAGCCCGTTCAGATTACAGCCTTTCGGGGCTTAGGGTTCAGGATTTCAGGCTCAGGATTGCCGGATTTCGGGCGTAGTGACCTAAAAGCCCGACTCCTGCTTGAATGTCCCCCCTTGGATCAGGGGATGCGCCGGGTGGCCTCTCTTCTTCAACAACCGGGCCCCAAAAAGTTCAAACTTTTTAAGATAGAGCTAATATATAAGGCCAAAAACTTTAAAGTTCCCCAGTTCGCTATCTAAGTGGCTGGCCCCAGTGGAGCTTGAAGCGCGTCCGTTCAGGCCCCGACCAGAAATAGAGCTGAAAGCCTCAAGCTCTCTGGGGCGGAGAGTGGAGACTCCAATATCGCTTAAGTAAGGAATATACCTTAAGTCATATTAGGGATCCTACTATAATTTAAGGTATATTCCTTAGTTAAGCGATATTGGGAGTGGAGAAGCCTAAGCCTATAGGCTTCAGGGGTTTAGGGGTTTGGTCTAGTGAACAGGCAGGTTCTACGTTCATACGGGTTATATCCGTCCCGGTATGAAGAACGGATCCTAGCACCCGAAGCCTAAACCCTAAACCCTAAACCCTAACAAGAGACTTCTAGGACTTTGGAGTCAAACTGAAGGTTTGTTGGAGCCCGGGAATTTCTATTGTAGGAACCTGATTAAGGAACCTTGGGCCTTTATTAGGGTTCCTTATATGAACCCTACTATTTTGGGGGGTTATAAGGCCAGGGTTTCTTAATCAGGTTCCTACATTATACTACTCGCTAAGACGTAAGCTCTAAACTCAAAGCAGAAGAACAAATTGCTGCGACAGTAACCAAGGCACCCAGGCGACTGCCATGTTTCAGTGCTTCTCGCATCTCGCGCTCAAACTTCTCTCCATCCAGATGGACAGACGTATTCCTCAATCATCGCGAAGTAGCTGCAATAGAGTCTGAGTATTCTGATGGTGGGAGTCTCCCATACTCAAAGCCCTACAAACGACAAGACACATTCATCTTGCATAGGCGCTGTCACCAGAAACAGAAAGCGTACATTTCCTTAAGATACCACCTGTAGTCTCCATTGTAGTTCCTTTTTTGGGGTACCTTTTGGGATCCTTAATATAGAATTGGTTAAACCAAAAAAAGGAACTACAATGGAGACTATACTGGGATTTATATAATCCTACCATTGTTGAAAAGGTTAACCTCTATAACTTATAATTCATGGCCCTTATAGTAGCCCTCATCGACCCCTTTAAAGGAACCCTCATCGTATTCGTAGGCAGAGCTGGAAACTCCAAGGGTCAGTCCCAATCCTGAATTTTTAGTGGGGTGACAAGGTTTGGGGGTCTAAGGGTTCTTGAAGGGGCTTTAGGGGACTTAGTAAGTAGGTTATATAGGGTTTAGGGTTTAGGGTTTAGAGCTTTTAGGGTTTAGGATTTAGGGTTTAGGGTTTAGCGTGAAGGGGCTTTAGGGGACTTAGTAAGTAGGTTATAAGTAGAGTTATAAGTGCCCTAAATGGAGTTACCCTAATTATATCCCTACTTATAACCAACTTACTAAGTCCCCTGCCCCTTCAAGTTACCTTAACCCCAAATAACCTACCTGTTTAAGGACTTATATAAAGAAATCATACTAGGGAACCCTAAAAAGGTAGGGTATTCAGGCTTAAGGTATGGACTACAGCTTCAGGGGTGCAAAAAAAGCGAGTAAGGGCTTCTGTTTAAAATTCTCAACCACAACCCAAGATTGAACCTGGGCTTGTAAGTAGCCAGGGAGAAAAAAGTATAAACTTTTATTTCACAATGGTTCCTTTAAGGAGAAAAGTATTAAAGTATGGTACTCCCAAGCGCATTCTCATTCACAACCCAAGATTGAACGCCCTATAGACACTTAAGCTCCAAGCTCCCCAAGCCCTCGACGCCGTAGGGTCCAGGGCTCTGGGTTCAGGGGTTCGGGGTTTCGCATGCGACTGAAGTCGCAACATCAACCCACCGGTATGAAAAACAATCATGAGTCAGAAACACTACATAGAGGCTCCCACATAACCCTAAACGGCAAAATCAGAATAGCGCCCTACCCTAAAACTACATCCTAAATTTCCAAACCCAAAAACACGATACTAACGGTGATCAAGGGTCGAGGCATCTGCGGCGAGACAGATCACGCGCTTCACAAACACGTCACGCCCATCGAAGGCTTTCCTGAGTACGGCTTGGGGCATGGTTCAGGGCTTTAGTGCGTTTGGGGTCGGGGTTAGAGATTCCAGCGTTTTAGGTCAGGCCTAGGGTTTAGGACTTGAAGCTTTGCAGTGCTTTAAGGGTTTGGGGTTGATGTTTTGGGATCACTTGAAGGGGAGTTATAAGTGCCCTAAATGGAGTTACCCTACTTATAACCAACTTACTAAGTCCCCTGCCCCTTCAAGAAAGGGTATAGCGCAGGGTTCAGGCTTGTGGATAGGTCCAGGCCCGTGGATGGAGGGATTTAGGGTTTAGGGTCTAGGGCTTTCATTTAGGAGCTATATGAGCGACTGAAGAATGTGGGGTTTAAGGGTTTAGGGTTGGGGACTTAGGGATTCAGGGTTGGGATTCTGGCGGGCTCTTCAACCTACAAACCAGATCCCACATCCACTAAACCGTAAACCCCTAAAACTCCTGAACCCTAAACCGTAAACCCTTAAACCCCTGAACCCGAGCCCTAAACCGTAAACCCCTCTACCCCTGAACCCTAAACCGCAAAACCCTGAACCCCATAAACCCCTAAACCCCTAAAAAGGGATGAGTCTAAGATGAGCTGCACAAAGCCATTGAAGTGCTCATCGTCCCGGCAGTGGAGCAACGGCTCTGCGAAGATGTGGCGGATCCAGGCCCCTCCGGGCTGAAACGCGGTGTTCCTCGGGAGTTGTGGAGCTGCCTTTGGGTTTCGGGTTCAGGGTTTAGGGTTCCTTTAAAGGGATCCAAAAGGCTTCCTTCAAGGGTTCCTATAAGGGATCTATAGGTTTCGGGTTTAGGATTTAGGGTTCGGGGCTTAGTGTTCAAGGTTCGGGGTGTAGGGTTTAGGGTTCAGGGTTTAGCACCGTTTAGGGTTTCCTCGGAGTTGTGGGGGTGCCGTTGAGGGCAAGCTTCTGCTTCGTCACGTCAGCTTCGGGCCATTTCGTGCGTTTGGCGGGCTGAGGTTTTACCTAGGATCCAGAACCTGCAGTGTAGTACTGTTCTTGGGATAACCTATTTTCTGACTAAGGCAGCCAACAAATATACTACCGTGCAGGGTCTCGGGAGCTCCAGGGTTCTCGAAGGCTGTCCTGCATGGAGATTTGCCTCCTTGAGTCCGAATGCCCATGCTGTTTTCAGTGGGGGTGAAGTCTGGGTGTAGTATACGATACTTACAACTAGGAACTGTGAGGAATAAGAGTACCATTTATTCAGGCTTCCATGTTACCTGTCTAGCCTGCCAGAAAGCAAAGCTAGCAAGACTCCAAACCTTAGCAGTTCCGAAAGAGGCCTCCAAGCCCTACAGCAGTTCCCCAACACTCAACTCAAACCCTAAACCCTAACTCCAAACCGCAAACACCGAACCCTTATCCGCTAATCCGACAACGCCACCCAAGATTATAAACCCCAAGCCCTACAGTCATCCAGGACCCCCCCCAAGTACCCTTTAAAGAGCTCTAATATTTCTCATGGGCTACAATAAAGGGTAGTTGGGGGGTCTAGGATACCCTCAGCCCTACCTATAGTCTCCATTGTAGTTCCTTTTTGGGGTTTAACCAATTCTATATTAAGGATCCTAAAAGGTAACCCCAGAAAAGGAAGCTACAATGGAGACTACAGGTACAGTCATAGCCTCAACCCTCCATCCCGAAAAGATTCGGCTTCTGTAAGACCACTACCTTAACCTACCAAGACCTACTTTTTTGTAGGGTTCCTAAATTTTCCATAATAGGGTTTATAATAAGAACCTACAAAAAAGTAGGGTTTGGTAGATTAAGGTATATTCGTTGAGTACAAACACTTAAGACAAACCAGCTGCTCAGGCGACCTATACTGGGCTTTTAAGTAACCAGGGATAAAAAAGTATAAACTTTTATTTCATAATGGTTCCTTTGAGGAAAAAGTATTAAAGTATGGTACTCTAAAGCCCAGTATATTCGTTGAATACAAAGACTTAAGACGAAGAAGCTGCACAGGCGACCTATAGGAACCCAAATGCAGGGTTTAGAGGACCAAATTTCTTCTGCCGGAGCACAAGAGGAAGAGAGTGTCGATTGAACCCCCTTGCTCCAAGAAGTCGTCGAAGCTCACCTGAACTTCGGGTGTCCCCCAGCCCCCAAAACCCTACCTTTTCAAGGAACAGCAGTAGATCACACTGAGGGCCCCAAAACATAGGGTTTTCCAGGGCAAAGGTTCGGGTTAGGGCTTACCTTAAACTACCATAACCCACTTTTTTATAGGTTCTTATTATACACCCTAATATGGAATTTATAGGGACCCTACAAAAAAAGTAGGTTTTGGTAGGTTAGGGTAAGCTCAAGGTCTATGAGCAGAGTCTTGTGGTTTGGCCAGGTGGAGGCTCCAGGGCTTGGGGTTTGGGAGATGCAGAATGACGTCGAAACAAACCCTACTTGAAGGGGCTTTAGGGGACTTAGTAAGTAGGTTATAAGTAGAGTTATAAGTGCCCTAAATGGAGTTACCCTCATTATAACCCTACTTATAACCAACTTACTAAGTCCCCTGCCCCTTCAAGCAAACCCTGAAGCTGTAAACCCCCTCGTACTCGGGAGCGAAGTCACCGTGCGCTCCACACCCAGAGACCGGAGCTCTTTCCGAAAATGCGCCACGTCGAAAACCTGGAAGAAAGGGGGAGGGGGGGTGGGCCTTTCCCGAAAGCTCAAAGAAAACCAACAAGCCTTGAATGCAAGGGTAGAAGAACCACGTTAATATGTGAGTCTTGAGAGTCTTAGGGTCTCGATTTCAGGGCTTTGTTTAGGAATTAACACTAAAACCCTAGGGCAAAAACCTTGAACCTTACGGCCTGAACCATAAACCCTTAACCAGCAAAAACCTGGACCCTAGTTGTGCATGTGTCCGAGGGGTACTTGAAGGGGCAGGGGACTTAGTAAGTAGGTTATAAGTAGAGTTATAAGTGCCCTAAATGGAGTTACCCTAATTATAACCCTACTTATAACCAACTTACTAAGTCNTTATAAGTAGAGTTATAAGTGCCCTAAATGGAGTTACCCTAATTATAACCCTACTTATAACCAACTTACTAAGTCCCCTGCCCCTTCAAGTCGGCTAGCGTCTCGGGGAATTTTGAGAAAGTTGAAAGGCCAGTGGTCTGCCCCGCAAAAAAACCCGAACACAAAACCCTGTGGTGAACGTGGAAATCTGGGAAACCTCGTAAAGGACAAAGCGCACTGCAGAGCCAGATTTCCAACTTTAGCCTCCACCGCAAAGTTGGACACATCCCCGCGCAAGTTAATCCCGAAACCCAAACCCTACTCGCAGCGATGGGGACGTCGGCGAAGCGGAACGTTTCATCACGGCCCGACAGCTGGCAAACCTGGCGATAGCCCCAAGGGTTCAGAGATTGAGGGATCTACGGAAACTGATCCAAAGCCTACACCTTGAACTTGACCACCAGGGATCCCTAAACCCTAAACCCTAAACCCTAAACCCCTAAACCCTAAACCCGTAAACCCTAAACCCTAAACCCTAAACCCTACACCTTGAACTTGACCACCAGGGTCCTAGGCTTTCGAGGTGGGGTTCACGAATTCAGCCCACAGTTGCTTTTCGTTGCGAAAAAATCTCGGGTGATCCTAGGGTTTAGGGTTTAGGGGAAGTCGTCTAGGTTTAGGGCTTCGGATTTCATGGCTATGAGGCCTAGGACGTAGGATTGACAGTGTAGGCTTTCATGGTTTGGGGCTGTACAGGGTTTGAGGCTTTCAGGGCTTTAGGGCTTCGAGATTATAGGGTTTAGGGTTTAGGGAACTCAAAAAAGCCTGCACATGTAGGAGCCTGATTGAGACCCTGGACTGTGGGTTGAACTCGCTTCGAAGTCCCTTTCAAACATCAGCGCTGCGTATACAGGGGACTCCCCAGCAAACCCTAACTGGGCTTTCAAGTAACCAGGGAGAAAAAAGTATAAACTTTTATTTCATAATGGTTCCTTTAGGAAAAAGGATTGAAGTATGGTACTCTAAAGCCCAGTATATTCGTTGAATACAAAGACTTAAGACGAAGAAGCTGCACAGGCGACCTGCAGGAACCCAAATGCAGGGTTTGGGGATTATGGGCTTACACGGTTTAGGGGGCTAAAAGGAAAACGCATTCACCTTTAGTCCATAAATATTGCCTTAAGGAACAGGTACCCAAAAAGTATTGTCAGTATGCTGCCCGGGGAGGGCTTTTGGGCTGAAAACCCTAAACCCTAAACCCTAAAACGAAAAGCCCGAACCTCTCCCATGGGAGCCTCCCGTACGGCCTCCTCCTCCGAACTATCTGCAGTGAGATCTGCCCACCTGGGCTTTTAAGTAACCAGGGAGAAAAGTATAAACTTTTGTTTCATAATGGTTCAGGGTTTAGGGTTCCTTTAAGGAAGAAAGTAGTAAAGTATGGTACTCCAAAGCCCAGCCACTGACCGGAATGCATGTAAAGAGCGTCCTCCACCTGAGTTCACGGAAGGGTCCCTTTTACATGAAGGGGCACGGGACTTAGCAAGTAGGGAAAAAGTAGAGTTATAAGAACCCTGAATGGAGTTACCCCAATTATAACCCTACTTATAAACGACTTACTAAGTCCCCTGGCCCTCAAAGTAAGGTCCCTTTTTGAGGGGCCCCGTAGCATTTCGGAGAGAGCGACTCGCCTCTGTCAGTTCAGTTTTTCAGGGGGTTTTTCAGGGGGTCTTGGGCTCCGGTCTTAGAGGCTCAGGGCTTTAGGGTTTAGGGTTTTGGGTTTATAGGGTTTATAGGGTTTATAGGGTTTATAGGGTTTATAGGGTTTAGGGTTTATATAGGGTTTTGAGTTAAGGTTTAGGGTTTAGGCAGTGTTATTTGTGCAGGGCATTAAGGTTTGGGGTTCAGGTGATGAGAGGGCTGAGTGAGGGCTAAAGCTGGCGTTCCGCTTCCTGTTTGGTCACTACAGAGCAAGCGGAGAAGGATCCCAGCATAAACTGCACGGCAAGCTGCCAGACCCTCATCTTCGTCGGGCCCTAAACAAGTTTATGTCGTGTTAACATGAAAGGGACGGAAAAAGTAGACTCACTCCTGAACCCCAATCCCTGAGCCAAGCAGTTCAAAATCCACAAACCTCAAGCAGCCAAGGCACCACGTGGTGAAGCAGCGGCTCTACCAATGTTGCGTTCTCAAAGCCCTGGTTCAAGATCAGCGTCAGCGCCTGGCCGTTCATAAAACCCCGCAGATACAGGACAACTGGGCCGATCCACTGAGCCCGCCTAAACCCGAAACCCCTAAACCCCTAAACCCGAAACCACCCTGAACCCCCACAGAGCCTGCATGAGGTCAATCAGCAGCCAGCTGAACTGCTCCCGACAGCGGCCAAAAAAGTCCAAAGGGAGCAGCACCACGCCTCAACAACAGCAGCCGGGGTGAGCACAGGCTTGCTTTTGTGGTGGGTTTTTGAATTCTGTAGGACCTACTTGAAGGGGGCAGGGGACTTAGTAAGTAGGGTTAAAGTTAGGGTAACTCCATTTAGGGCACTTATAACTCTACTTATAACCTACTTACTAAGTCCCCTAAAGCCCCTTCAAGTAGCGTTTAGGAAATGCCGCCTGCAGCTCCGAAGTCTGAAACCTTGAGCCACAGATGCCAAAATCCTGGACTCCCAAGCCCCACGGGACTGAATTCCGGAAACCTGCCCTGAACCCTGCAACCGTAGCCCTACTGAACTCAGACAAATGTGCAATGAATGATCGTAAGAACTTCCGTACGCAGCTTCAGGTATATCCCGACTGGAAAGATGTTAGGAAAACCTGACAGGTTGCAGGGTGCACAGTCCAGATGATGTCAAGAAGTCCACGAACTCACATCTGCGCTCAAACACTTTCGTTAAGTTATCAGTGTCTTAATACTGGTACTAATACTAATATCGGTAAACTTACTTTTGAAAGCTACTCAACTTCAACAATTACTAACTAATGATTCACGATGGTGTTAATTCTTACATTACATTGAATTTTGGCCTCTGCAAACCCTAAGCCCCGTGTCCGGAAACGGCAAGCTATTAGCCCACTAAGCGCCCCTCAAACCCGAAACAGCCTGAACCCCTGAAGAAAAAAATGTGCGCCGATAGAAATGACATATTCCCTAGTCACTATGCTCTAGAATCGCGAAATATTTGTATGTATGTATGCATGCATGTACTTATACATATATATATATACATATGTATATATATATATATACATGTGTGTATATACATATATGTACATGTGTATATGTATATATGTATATACACATCTATATACATACATATATATATATATACATTATATTTGCATGCATACACACACACATGCATACATGCATACATGAGTCCGTACAACACGCATGCCTACATACACCATTCATCTATATATCCACCCATCCATCCATCCATCCGTCCGTCCGTCCCTCCATCCATCCATCCATCCATCCGTACATACGTACGTAGTTGGTTCATGCGCACGTACATACATGCATACATACAGGCAGGCAAGCATGCATACCTACGTATGCATATACGTCTATGTCTATGTTTGAAGTTCCTTGGCTGACTTACGAACCCCTCCAAAAAGTTAAACCTTTAGCCTCCCCAAAAAAGTTAAAGTCCTAAGAGTCAACCAGAAGAATGCCAAGGTTCTGTCTATGCTTCTGTCTACATTTGTACTTGCCCCTGCGCAGCCCTTGTAGGCACCTTCTAGGGCTTCAAAAAAGTAAGCAAAAACAAGGATAGGGATATCCCATATAAACCCCCTTATAATGAAGCCCATTCAGGTAGGGGATATCCCTATAAAATGCTTATGCTTATGTGCTTTTGGGGGTCCCTAATTGTAGGCACCTTCCGCCCCCGCGGGCCGCTCGGCGGCCAGCATCACTGGCACGGCGCTGAAGTCGAAGACCTGCTCAGAGAGCCCAATACCCCTGAATTAAGGAATATACCTTAAACAATAAGGGAATTCATATTATGATTTAAGCTATATTCCTTATAATTAAGGGGCATTAGGGCTCTCTGAGTGCTCAGGGATTTGTTTTGTCGTTGAAAGAGCCTCTTGGAATGCTATTGGGTCACCTGTTAAACGTGGGGAACTTAGAGTGTTGTAGTTCAGGGGTTTGGGCTTCTGGGCTTTTGGGCTTTTGGGCTGGGAAGGTGTTTCGGGCTTTGCACGCCCACTCTAAAGCCAACTTCCCTCGCGAAAAACAGCGTACCTGCAAAATCTGGAACAAGTCTCCAAAGCCCTCACACACTGAAACAAGAGACGGAAGCACCGGCTTAACCCCTTCGTGGCAACTGAGCACCCTCAGCCGAAACGCGAAACAAAGACCACAGCCCTAAACCCTAAACCCTAAACCGAGCACCGGACTTCATAGTCGTCAGAGCGCCGGAAGAGTCCGCTGGGAGCCTCTTGGATCAGGCTCCAAGTCGTTGTAGAACTAAGCTGGGCTTTTAAGTAACCAGGGAGAAAAAAGTATAAACTTTTATTTCATAAGGGTTCCTTTAAGAAAAAAGTATTAAAGTATGGTACTCCAAAGCCCAGTAAACCACTGTAGAACTACCCAGGGGCTCCATAGTAGTTCCTTTTGGGGATTCCCTTATAGGATTCTAAATATGAACCCCAAAAAGGAACCACTTTGGAGCCTTAGGGTAAACCACAAAAAAAATATAGCGGGTTTCCGAAGATAGGGGAATCATAATGTAAATAGGGTGCCCCTAATTTTCGGAAACTCCGAGATAGGGGGCATTACGCTAAGATTCTGCAGGGGTTTCGGGAACACACACCCACTTTCCCGAACAACAAAAACGCTAGACCCTAAACGACAATCCAAAAGATATTCCGGACGCTAAAGCCCTAAACTTTGAAACCCTAAACCCCGATAACCCCCTATAATGTAAACTCCTCTTACTCGGAACCCTCATAAACCCGTATAAATAAGCCCCTATGAAAAGCCTAAGCCCTTGATGGCGGCACCTCGGCAAGTTGAGTGTAAGACCGGCCCCCAGCAGCCGGGAATCGCTCCCAGCCGAACTCCCGGTGCCTGGCTCTTGCCTCCTTTGGCTTTAGGGTTTTTGGGTTTAGGGTTTATAGACGTTCAAAATTCAGGGTTTAGGAGTTTGGGCTTAAGGGTTTAGGGTTTTAGGTATAAGGGTTCAGGGTTTAGTGGTTTGGGGTTTAGGGATTCAGGTGGTTAGGGTTTCGAGCATTTAAGAGGTTTGGGCGTAAGGGTTTAGGGTTTAGGGAAAACCCACGAATCAGGGGCTCTTAAAGATCATTCGGGGTTTCGGTGCGGCTGCGCATCTTAGATGGACATCTAGAAGATGTTCCCCCCTTTGAAGCTTCACGCCCCGCAATCCTGGTGGTCACCCGCATCCCTCAAGAAACCCAAAACTCGAAATCCTAGATCCTTCACTCTACACCCTATAGCACCTAAATCAAAACCCGGCGGACCCTAGCCAACACATGCTCCATCCTAACTATAGATAAGCCCCCGACACCCTAGAAACTAAACCCTTTGAAAACGGGCGCTCCGAAGACGCGGGTCCTCGGGAGGTTCTTGAACTGCGTCGCCCTCCCTCGCGAGCGAAGTGTCTGGACGGGCATCGGCCGTCCTTCAGATTGAAGCCAGTTGCAACAGTGAATCTTCAGGATTCAGGGTTCAAGGTTTTAGGGTTTGGGGTCTAGGGTTTCACGCATGGTAGGATGTTACAAGCCAAACCTTAAATTAAATGCTTGATCCTGCCGGGAGCCTACGAAACTCTGAGACCCAGAGCCGTTCGGTTCAGCGGTTTGGGGGTTTTGGGCTTTAGCCTTTATGTCCATCAAACCTGAACGCCTCCTGTGTCGACTCAGGCTTACGAAAGCTTAGGCAATGCTACACGGCGTGAGGTTTAAGATGAAATGGAAGGCTTCGGTGCTTAGCGTACTGAAGTCCTGAACCCTTAGGAGAAAGAGATTTAGGGCTTCTAAAGTTGGACTTGAGGTCCTAAACCATAAAGGCCTACAGTCCCTGACGGCCCATGTAACCAAACAGTATATACTTTGGCCCCAAAGTGCTTATATAAGGACTACATGAAGGCCACAGTATTTCCTATTTGAGTACATGGAATCTTTTGGAGTGTGTTGAGGCTTGGGGCAGAGGAAGCCGGACAGTCCTGTAGAGGTAAACATCTGCATCGAAAAGGTCACTCAGCTGGTGACCCATAGAATAGCACGTGCACTGGCCACAATCCTCGGAAGGTATCTCCTCCTGCAGGGTTTAGAAATTTCCAGTTCGGGGAACGCTTGGTTGGTCTGAATGAGCTCCCACCAGATATGAAAACATATCCAAAGTCTTGGGATACATTGTTCCTAAATGCAAAATATCACACCGCAACAAACGACATCGCACAATTGACAATCTCACAACCTCCACGCTCAATCCTAAAACAAGCATAATATACTCAGCAACTCCGTTCAAGTTTCGGCTCCAACCATTTCTCCGGTTTCTGCATTGTCAATCTCTTCAAGCCTCACCCTTATCGCAACCCCTTACTTAGAACAGGGTTTGGAGGGGTATACTACTATAGTATACCAGCTATCATCAGGACGACGAGAAGACATGACTAAGTACTCTACTTGGGGCATACGAGGTACGCTGAGTACGTATGGAGAACTGCCATGACTAAGACATGAGGCTGCTGTGCAAGCAAACCCAGACTTCATGGATAGGAGCGTGTTGGGTTCGGATAGGGTTTACGGTTCAGAGTTTACGCTTGAGGTTCGCGCTTGAAGTTTGAAGGTTTAGGCACTGGACACCAAATTTCCAAGCCTCACACCCTCAGTGCTGTCCTCGGACTCGCCTTGCCAGCCGAGGAAACGCAGTAAGCGACCCAAGCTGATAGATTTCTGCGACCTGTAAAGCCTGGCTTGACTTGAGGGTCACAGACAACAAAACGAACAATCAACCTTAGAAAACGCTGACATCCACTATAGTACAAAACATAAGACCCTGTCGTTAAATGCTTTGGGGCTTCAGTCTGGGATTTACCACAGCCTACACCGGAAATGATATTGATTAATTATGAGGCTCTCTCAACAGAGGACCCCCAATTTTAGGAAGGGCTGTTGGACTAGAGTCTAGAGGCGGTGCTAACGCAAGAGCG
The DNA here is from genome assembly GCA_003297005.1 of Symbiodinium sp. clade A Y106. Classification (NCBI taxonomy): domain Eukaryota; class Dinophyceae; order Suessiales; family Symbiodiniaceae; genus Symbiodinium; species Symbiodinium sp. clade A. The sequence goes on along the minus strand of BGNK01000648.1, from coordinate 46,964 downwards.
GGGTCTGGGTTAGGGTTTATAGGGGTTTAGGGGTTTAGGGATCTAGGGTTTAGGGTTTAAGGTTTTCAGGGTTTAGGGTTTAGGGTTTAAGGTAGCAACTGTTGGTTGAGGATTGTACACTAGAGCCAGGTTTAGCAAACAACCAGCCAGGCTCCACGGGCATGAGAAAAATGAGTTGGCAAAACTCCGGAATACGAAACCCAAGCCGCAAACAGCACACCTTAAAACCCCTTACTGCATCATCTCCCCTATACAATGGGCAACTTTTTTTCCCAAAAACAGGATCCTAGTGCTTCTCTGTTCCTTTGTGGCCCTGCTTAAACCTGATCCAGACGCCCCATCAGCTGCATCAGCACCCAGGGATGCAGAAAGCCGTGTGCACGCGCAGTGAGGCAGCGGGAGCTGTACTCGCTATCAAGAAGCCTTGGCTTAGGGATGTAGATCCTTTCGGAAAAAGGGATTCAAGCCCTAAACCCTAAACGATGGTAGCCGGCACTTAGAGTTTCGGGCGTAAGGGTAAAGATGCCGCAAAAGTTTAAGATGTGGACTGCTTACGGTTAAGGGGTGTTGCTTTTCTAAGACTCGCGACTCCGGGGGGTCGTGACATGTCGTGACTCTAGACTTTAGGGATTCAGGGTTTAGGGCTTTAGGGCTTTAGGGGTTTAGGGTTTAGGATTGAGGGTTTTAGGGTTTGGGGATTTAAGGGCTTAGGGCTTTAGGGTTTTAGGGCTTAGCGTTTAGGGGCTTAGGATGTAGCGGGTGAGGGTTAGCCGTGAACGGTTCTCAGAAGCTCCTTGCTCAAGGTTGTATAGCCACGCCGGCAGAGGCTTCCCCTAAAGAGTAAAGCATTAAATCTGATTGAAAGCCTGCTTGCACTAGGGTCGTGGTTTTGGGTTTTGTTTTCAGGGTTCAGGGTTACCATAAGGGCTACTAGTATAAGGGTTGTTATAAGGGTTGCTGTTAGGGTTGCTATCAGGGTTGCTATTGGGTTTCTAGGTTGAGGATTTAGGGTGTGTCGAACCCCAGGATTCCAAAATCTAGGGTTTTTAGGGCCTTGCTTGAAACGCCGGACGTGAAACAACATGGCGGCACTTCCTGCCAGGACCTACTTTTCTGTAGCCGTACACCCTAAAACCTAAACCCCTGATGTAAGCCACCCGCAAACTGTTCATCCTGAAAAACCCACAGCGATTTCAAAACACTTGCACCCCCTAAACTCTCAAGCCTACACTGGACCTTACCATTACGCCCGAAACCCTGAAGTATGAGACGTATTTTGAGAATTTTCACTATTCTGATTGCTACTGCATGTTATGAAGAATCATAATGGCATTGCTATTTTGATGTTGCATCTGTTATTGCAACTAGCATTATGTTTTAAATTAAATTCCATTCTCTGCTTACGATCAAACGTATGATGGCTGTTGTTGTTGTTGCTGTGATTGTTGCTAGTCTGAGTCACGGGTTCATTCATATTCATCCCTATGTTTCCTTCTTTTGATTATCATTGATCTTCCTTTCTCAAATTCCTACTATTGCACTTTTCTTCTCCTTCTTCCTTTATCATTTTCTTAGTAATTAAGGTTCACCCAGGGCAAGCAGCTTGTGCCGCATGGACACGGCTGATATGCCGGGCCGTCTCAGAACCTCCAAGGACACACGGAGCTCCTGGAAGGGTTTAGGGTTTAGGGTTTGGGGTTTGGTGAGCCTGAATTATACGAACATGAAAAAACAACCTTTGAAGAGGTTTGAATAGGGTCTTAATAGCGATTTCAAGTTTTTCAATAGCTTTTGGTGTCATTCTGCGGTGGTTTCTGTTTCATTGTTTCATTCTGATGAGCCGTGTACAGGGTTTTGATAAGGTACTGGTAATAAAAATAATAAGGCTTTATATGAGCATTTTGATACACTGGGTTTCAATGGGTTGGGCTTTGGGGTTTCTTTTCAGATGAAACGTTATATGTAGGGTCTATGAGGAAGTACTCTTACTAATCAACCTCCCTGTTGAACTATGTCGGGCCACAGCGAAAGGAAGCAATAAAGATTGACTTCTGTGGGAACCAAACAAGCACAGAAAATCAGTAAACAAAAACGAACGGAGAGCCATACACTACAGCTGGGGGCCAGCTACTTCGACCACGGTGTCCAGGGACCAGACATCCGAACAACCGCTCAAACAGTCAGCAGCATGTATGCAAGACGTCGGAGCAAGCCCTTATCGATTGAAACTCTTGACCGGCACTCCTCCACGACCCTCTCTGGGTGGAGGGGGAGCACGGCCCAGCCGTCCAAGAAGCCCAAAGTGAATGGAAGCCTTGCGAGCGGGCGTCAGGAAACAGGGTCGAACGGCTAGCGTAAGTCTTTAACGCGCAAATCCACGAAGGCAGCAGGGATATCATGGCCCCAACGCTTATCACCCTTGCCCCTGACCCTAAACCCTGAACCCAGATCTCCAAATGCTAGGCACGAAAGCCAAGCCACAAAACCTTAACCGCCTTCCATCCTCAGGCACAGCAGACCACGAAACCCCAAACCCCCAAACTCCAAACCGTTGTCTGAAAACTCAGCTTATTGGCCCGGAATACGTAAATAATGTGCTGGTCACGTAATACACCTACTGTACCGAAAGCTCTGAACCTTAACGGCCTTATAGAACCCAAACCCTGCTATTGAACCTTTAGCCTTTAGCTTCTAAGTTTCTCATGACAGGAAGCCGGGTTGCCCTGCACGTGCCGGCGTGCCCAAGGCCGTTTCGCTCGCTAAGGCGCCGAAGCAGGGGTGTTTCCGGTGAGCCGACGCCACCTGGAGTTTCGCTCCTTCCTGTTACTCTCGATCTACTTGGTTGGCCTATCCTTAGGTATGTACATGTGCGCACATTGCGTATGTACGTATGTATGCATGCATGTGTGCATGTATGAATGTATGCATGTATGAATGTGTGCATGCATGCATGGACGGACGGAGGGATGGATGGATGTAGTGTGTGTGTGTGTGTATATATATATATATATATATAATTTTATCTGAGTGTGTATGTGCGTGGGTGAGTGGGTTGGTAGGTAGGCCGGCAGGCATGCAGGAAGGTATCGTTAGATGCGTATGTATGCGTCCGTATTCGCGTTGTTGTTTTAAGTTAAGTTGCAGCGCCCCCCATCCTCCGCCTGCGACATTTAGGGGTTTCGGGTCTGCGGTTCAAGGTTTTGGGTTGCAAGGTTTGCAACTGGTGCATGGGCGCTTTATACTGATCCGCAGACACAGCGATCCACACACGCCTCACCATAAGACATCTTAACCCCCAGAAACGATAAACCCTATACCATAGAAGCCCTATACATGGACCCCGAATCGCCGAAGTTCCAAACGATAAATCCGAAGCCATAGAGCCCTATGTAAACCCTACCTTAACCCTGAATAACCTACCTTTGTCGGGTTCCTTATTATGAATTCCTTATATAAGTCCTTAAAAAGGTAGGTTATTCCGGGTTAAAGTAAAAGCTAAACGAACCCTAACAACCACTGGTAAAAAAAAAAGTCCCACCTATGAGGCCGAGTAGGCCCGACTGCTGGAACAGGTTTAGCTGCTCATCGGATGGCGCAGAGCCGAACCTGAAAAACCACAGAGTCCAATCCGTACTTAAGGAATATGCAATATGATAAGATTCGGGTTTAGGGTTTGCGTAAGGGAGCCTGACACTACAAGAGATGCCTGAATGCATCCATTTCTAGTCACCAATGGGGAACCCAATGTCCTGACGCCCAAAGTAGGCATACCAGCACTATTCGTCCTGCTTCCGTTGTCCAACGATTTTGGGGGGTCTTACTGACCACACTGATCATTGTAATACTTCCCCCCACCCAAAGCGCGGTACTTGGGAAGTCTAAACCCTAAACACCTAAACCCTAATCCAGCAAAGCAGCTCTAAACACACCAAGCTGGTGAGCTCCCTCAGGGTGCTGTGAATCGCTGGATGGATCCTCGGCACCTTGCCAGACGCCGTTGTTTAGGGTTACCCTCAAACCCCCGACCCTGAAATCCAAGTACCGAGCTTTTTGGGATTAAGGTCGCGTGGGTTTTGCGACCCAAAACTCCTCGATGTGGCTACTGGGACCTTCAATCTCGAGCACCTTGAGAGTAACCTAGGGTCCTCCCAATGCATTGCTGTGAGGACCAGGAGGAGGATCCCTTAGTATTAGATCACTCCCTGGCGAAGGGACAAAGGGCTCGTGGATAAGGGCTTAGGGTAGGGTTTAGGGTCTAGGGGACCCCTGTTCAACACCAACTCCTGTAGCAAGGACTTCCGCCTCTTCATAGGCATCCTCACCCCTAAATCCTAAACCCTAAAACCCTAAAACCCTAAGACCCTAAAACCCTAAACCCGAAACCCTAAAACCCTAAAACCCTAAAACCCTAAACCCTAGAACCCTAAAACCCTAAAGCCCTAAAACCCTAGAACCCTGGGATTGATGTGGTCCAGTCGCGACTCTTTGCAGATGCTGCGCTCAGGGTTTCGGAACTCAGGGCTCCGAAAACCCGGGAGATTCCTACGCACTACTTAAGCCCCACTTCCTAGGGTTCAGGGTTCCTTTAAGGGTCCCTTGTAAAGGGATCTATAGGGATTCCATAAGGGTATAGGGTTTAGGGTCTACTTGGGGGTTCATGGGTAGTGATAAGTAGGGTCATAACTAGGGTAGCTATACTTATAACCCATATTAGGGGACTTATGAGCACTAATACACGAACCTGATTAAGAAACCTTGGGCCTTTATTAGGGTTCCTTTAAAGGGGTCTATAAGGGCTACTATCGATAAGGGTACTATAAGGGATCTAGAAGGGTAATGTAGGAACTTGGTTAAGAAAAGAAACCTTGGGCCTTTTATTAGGGTTCCTTATATGAACCCTACTATTTTGGGGTTCTAGGGCCAGGGTTTCTTAATCAGGTTCCTACATCTTAGGGGCGGAGTACCCTAGCCCAAAAAAGGTTAACCTTTTGAATTATAGTAGGATTATATAAGCCCCAAAAGGTTAAAGGTTACCTACTCAGCCCCTAAGACATGAGACCTCCAACCCTGCAAACCCGAAATCCTGAGCCTGAGGACTCGAAGCTGCTCAATCCTCAACCCCCAACCCTAAACCCTAAACCCTAAACCCCAAAATCTAACACCAAACCCACAAACCCCATGGCTCTCACGCCCTTGAGAGCCCATTTTTTGCACCGTGGCAGAAGCCCTGGGAAATCCCCCAAAAAAATGGCAGGAGAGGAGCCGGAGTGCGAGCTAAATCCACGAAAGCTGCCACACCCCGCTCCTCCTTGAGGATATACTTGAAGGGGCTTTAGGGGACTTAGTAAAGGTTCCTAAAAGGCTCCTTAAGGGATCTATAGGCTTCCTCAAAGAGATCTATGGGGTTTAGGGTCTACTTGAAGGGGCTTTAGGGGACTTAGTAAGTTGGTTATAAGTAGGGTTATAATTAGGGTAACTCCATTTAGGGCACTTATAACTCTACTTATAACCTACTTACTAAGTCCCCTGCCCNTTGAAGGGGCTTTAGGGGACTTAGTAAGTTGGTTATAAGTAGGGTTATAATTAGGGTAACTCCATTTAGGGCACTTATAACTCTACTTATAACCTACTTACTAAGTCCCCTGCCCCTTCGAGTAGAGTGTTCGGAACTAGAATTTAGCAGCAACCAGCCTCACAACGAACCCGAGCTACAACTGCACAAGGATTTCTGCGAGTCATTCGTTTCACCCAAGACTCTGTTGAGATCCGTAAAACCCCTAAACCCTTGTTTGTGTTCCGGGTTTAAAGTTTAAAGATCTTAGGGTTTCAGGGTTTAGGGTGTGGGGTTTAGAGTTGAGGGTTTAAAAGGTTTAAGGGTTTTGCTAGGTTGTAGTTTTGGGGCTCTGAAAAGTATTTATGAATAGGTACCTCTATAGGAACCATAAAGGAAAATTAAAAAGTTTCTCAAACTGCCACCTAGTTAGGGTTTAGTAGGGCTTCGGGTTTAGGGTTTGGGTGGAGATCTGGCTCCTGAAGGAATCGCAAAGCCAAAAGATCACCAAGACCTCACAGAGGCATGCGGTGTGAGGGCATGAGGGTTTCGGGTATAGGGCATGAGGGTTCAGGGTTCAGGTTTAGGGTGTCTAGGACTAGGGGCTTAGGACTTCAGGTTTACGGGCTCTAACTTTTTGGGCTCGTAGGTTTCAGTTATTGGCGTGAAGGGCATGCATGATTTTGGGCTGGGATTTCGGTGCTTCTTTCGACTGGGCGTTTGAGAGAAAAGGGTGCCGGGCTTTACCCAACTCTAAAGAAACGAACCCCCAAACTTTGGCCCCAAATCCGAATTAGAGTTTCGGACATTCTGCAGAAGGCTTCTGGGGAGGAGGACCGGTCCTTGCGTGTTTCTAATATAGGGGCCTTAATAATTAGAATTGGATAAGGAACCCCAAAATAGTATAGGCATAGGTAATTAATACCCCTGTAGAGTATGGCAAAGAGATCGTATGGGCATGTCATCAACTCTACAAGCACTAAGCCTACAAACCAAGAGACCGCAGAATCCCTTCACGAACGAATCGGCAAAAAAGGTCACCGTAGCGCTCCCGACATTGAAACCGCAACTGAATACACGGGTCGTAGAACCCATAGCATGCCGAGCTTGCGATCCAGCTTAAATGCTTCTGCGGCATGGAAATGCAAGCTATTTAAAACATCCCTCTTCAAATGGAAACCCAATACGCGACATCCGCAATCCGCACATCAGACGTTACATCACATCTATTGCTCCAGTAACAAGAATAACGGCAATGATACTACTAGCTGATAGTAAGATAACTGCATGCAGCAGTTGACAAAAAAACAAAAGCCTCAAGAAAACTCGGCATTCTCCAGCCTCCTTGGGGTGCGGTTTTGCCGGCGAAAGCGGCGGCTGTAACTGCCAGGCCTGCACGGAAGAGCGCCAGTCGGAGCCACCTGAGTTTGGGGTTTAAAACTTAGGGCTTAGGGTTTTGGGTTTAGGGTGTAGGGTCGAGTGGCCATAGGAGTCGAAATGAAGTAGTGATTGGGCTATGGTAGGACCTGGTAGGACCACGGAAGTTGAATCAAAGCCTATGAATTTCAATTTGGGCGGATGTTTTGGGATTAGGGATGTAAGGTTCAAGGCTTCACGGCTGCTGAAACCGCTTTCCCATGCAACGGGTGGTTGCTTTTTCCTGCTTTGCTGTTACATCAGTTGTACCTCATGCCCACACACTACCTACCATGACCATTACAGCTGCTGCTGCTGCTACTACTACTACTACTGCTACTGCTACTGCTACTGCCACTGCGACTGCTACTGCTACTGCTCCTGCTGCTGCTACTGCTACTGCTACTGCTACTGCTACTACTACTACTACTACTACTACTACTGCTACTGCTACTGCTACTACTACTACTACTCTACTACTACTACTACTACTACTACTACTACTACTTCTGCTGCCGCTGCTGTTGCTGCTGTTGCTGCGAGCTGAAGGCTAGAATCGGCTAGAACAGAAGAGCAGATCAAAATCATCAACTTCCTCAAAGTCAAAGGCAGAAAAACCGTACAAACAAAGCCCAGCGACTTGTAGCGCCGTGCTGCGTTGAACGCCGAAAACTCCTGAAGCAACCCCCCGCATGCTGCCTGCGACACTAAAACTGCAGCCCTCGACCACAACACGCTTCTCCCTAAACACTAAACCCTAAACCCTAAATAGTGTTTTCAGACTCGGAGTGACTCCCAGTCTGAAAACGCTATTTACGGAAGTGTGGTTGGGTGGAGGTCTGGAGGATCTAGGATTACAGCTTTGGACGGGGGTCGAAATCAAAACTGCCGTCAATCAGAGCGGCGCCAAGGGCGCCTACTCAGCTTGCAGGAACATCATGCAAAACCCGCGGCTAATTTGGGAAGGGTAGGACCGTTTAGTGTTTTGAGTGAGGGAGCAATGCGCCTCGACTAAGGAGGAAACCAGGGCGGCATAGCGGAAGCTGTCTAAGCAGTGGACCAAGAGTTCAGGATCTCCATTGAAACCTTCAGGAGCAGAATCAAACTCGCGGTTTACTGTGTTGGGTTGTATGAAGACTGAAAACGTAGGTACCTACATACATACATACATACATACACACACATACAAACACATACTCGCATGAGTATATACATACATGCCTGCATGCCTGCATGCATGCATACATACATACATAATCCGTACATGCATACATGCGTGCATACCTACATAAACACATAAGTATATATATATACACACACACATGCATGCATAATTACCAGCACTGCCTCCCCCCCGCCCCGGCCGTACCCACCGCGTCATTCTGGTGCCCCCTGAACGGGTTGGACCCTGACAAGCCAGACTCTCGACTCCGGCAGCCGAAAGCCTCGATCCTAAGCGCTGCACCCTACGTGTAATATAGCGGCCTTAATATTTAGAATAGGATTATGGAGCCCATTATACTATACTTATAATAATTACCCCCAAAATGGTATTGGCAATTATTTAGGCCCCTATATTAACCCTGAACTCTGAACCACGTGCTGATGCATGGAGCCGGAAAACCTGACAGAGCTTTTGGCTTTAGGTTTATGATGTACAGCTATGTTGGGACCACGAGGAGAAACCATTGCAAGTTATTCAGATAGCTGGACAAACCCTTACTAGAAAGGTTTCCAATCCTCTAGAGGAACCCCATGGATGTAAACTCTGAACTCAACACCCCCAACCCGTGCAGTAAACTCTTATAATCCTTAGAGTACGAGACGCCTTCGGCTCTGACATCTTCAGCAGTTTCCAATGCAAAGGCTGCTATCAACTGCAAGAAGCTGTGAGCGTCCTTGTGAGAGGTGGGGGCTTTGGGTTTAGGCGTTTGGGGGTTCAGCGCGGGTCAAGGGTCTCGGGTTTGCGCATGTGGGTGTGCCTTTGCACTCCGATTTCGGCTGAATCCCCAAGGCCCTGAAGGATCCGTTGTGATACGCTTGCAGGCCCTGAAAGAAGAAACGCAACACCCGCATGAAACGAACTACCCTAAACCCTAAACCCTAAACGATGTCCTCTTGAACAGCCAAGGCCGCCCACAGCTCCGGCAGCCGCAGGTACAGCTCCTTCGGTTGATGGACAAAATCCTGCATGACCCTAAGGACCCTAAACTATGGGAATTATGGTATATTCCTTATAATGGGTGATGCAGGATTTTGTCCATCAACCGTTTCTTTGGCCATAGGGCGCTGTAACTGTAAGAATAGGGTCTTTGAGGTGTCAAAATAGCATTCCGTAGGCACTGTAGGAGCCTTAACTATAAGAATAGGGTTTTAGGCTTACAATAGCATTCAGATAGTTTCTGGGATACGACTGCTGACTCTTCGACCCCCGATATTGAAACTATGGTGGGATTCAGGTCCGGGGCATTGTCCGGATTTGTATGGGTGTTGATGTTTGCTGTGGCCTTTGTCCGGATTTGTATGGGTGTTGATGTTTGCTGTGGCCTTCGAAATCTTGCCTACTACTACTACTACTACTGCTACTACTCCTACTACTACTACTACTACTACTGCCTCTATGTGCTTGTTGTTGCACCTCTGGCGCACTGGTATCGTTCGTTCCTGGCCTTCCGCGCGTTTATGGCTCAACCACGATTTGGCATCGTGGGTGCTCTGGAGCAGCCCAGACTCTTCAAGAATCGCAAAAACAATCGACCGTTTGGTGGGCGGGGAATGAACTAAACCAACATGAAGGAAGTCCCTGCGATGGGACCCAGAACCCTCGACCCTAAAGCGTGAACCCTGGAGAAGAAAAACAAATCCACCAGTCAATCGTTCATGAGGCTCACTATTCCGAAACCCTGCACATATACAGAATTGTTAACGGGGTCTCCGCCGGAACTGGAAGTCTGAGAGGAACTAGAGCTACAAAGGTTGAGGGCTTTCTGGGCTTGAGGGAAGATTGACCAGAAGCTTGCAACGAGGTCGTCGAGCTTGAAAGGACGTCTAGAACAAGGGTTTTGTTAACGGCTCTACTAATGGTTCAAGAAGGGCTCTGTGGTTTCCGGGTCGGGTTTCGAATTTACGGAAGACCTGAAAAATGTGCCTTCTGGCACGTCGGCGCATCTGCCACGGCTCGGAAGAGGCAGGTCAAGACAATGAAGATGAACGTCCACATGGTCGCTGGGCGCGACGAGCCCATGCCCCCGAAGTGCTTAAGCTTTACGGCCATGAGAAAGAGTGATTTCGAGCTTAGGGTTATAGGTTGGTGGTTTAGGGCTTTGGGTCTACGGATTAGGGTTTATAACTTACTTTCTGATGTTTGGAAGTAGGGATGAGGATCCAGGGAAGAGACCGATACAAACCCCTAAACCCAAAGCTCAGGGTATGGAGTTTAGGGACTATACCGTAATACCCTGAACTACTATAACCTACTTGTTCGCAGGCTCTTGTTCTGAACCGTACCATAGAAGTTTTTCAGGACCCTACCCTACAATCAAACAGCAGGTTTTGCTGGGCCTAGTATGAAAAACAGGCTCCATCCGCTCGATCCCCCGCATTGAGCCTCTCAGGTAACACTGATGTCGGTTTCTGGTCGTAGGGATTGTAGGCTCCTTTTCTTATAAACAAGAACCTCAACTAAACCCTAAACCCTATATTCAAGGTTTAGGATTCAGGACTCTCGGGATCCGCTGCTCTTTGTCAGTGCTGCTTTAGGTTTGCGAATTCAGGGGTTTTGACTTTGAGCTGTCGGGGTCAGGATTTAGTGGGGTTTAGGCTAGATGCTTCCGGGGAGAAGGTGTGAAGATGTGGCTAGCCTCGCTGTAAGAAATACGTTAAATGCCCCAAACCCCGACGTTAATGAAATGTAAAAGCCGGAATACATAGTGATACTATCCCATAGGGCCCTGATTGTAGATATACCATATTTATACCCCCCCCCCCCCCCAGCCCGGCTCTGACTATGAAGGCCCTCCTATTACGTTGCTTGATGATGCTCCCATGACAGCCCCATTCGCAGACCCTACTTGAAGGGGCAGGGGACTTGGTAAGTTGGTTATAAGTGGGGTTATAATTAGGGTAACTCCATTTAGGGCACTTCTAACTCTACTTATAAGACTTATAACCTACTTACTAAGTCCCCTGGCCCTTCAAGTAATCTTCATAACCATATGGGAATTCAAACTAAATCCCTAATTAATCTTCATAATCATATTGGAGAGCACTTATAACCTACTTACTAAGTCCACTGCCCCTTCAAGTAGACCGCAGCAAGCTGAACCTGCGTCTGCTCGAGAATGTGGGCGCCGTGGCGATAGGCTTCAGCTGCGTAGGCCAAAACCTCTGAACAAGTGGGTTCTCCAGGCTGGGCTTTTAAGTAACCAGGGAGAAAAAAGTACAAACTTTTACTTCATAATGGTTCCTTTGAAGGAAAAAAGTATTAAAGTATGGTACTCCAAAGCCCATCAGGGTTTAGGGCTTTTAGGGTCTTTCAGGGTTTAAAACTACTTAGATTCAAGTCCAATATGATTATGAAGATTAGGGATTTAGATTGAATTACCATATAGTTATGAAAATTACTTGAGGGGCAGGGGACTTAGTAAGTAGGTTATAAGTAGAGTTAGAAGTGCCCTGAATGGAGTTACCCTAATTATAACCCTACTTGTAACCAACTTACTAAGTCCCCTGCCCCTTCAAGTAAACCCTAAACATCCCTGATCCCTAAAGCCCTGGACCCTGAACCCTAACCCCTTAACCCCTAAACCCGAAACCACAAATCCCTAAACCCTAGACCCTCAACCCTAATCCCTTAACCCCTAAACCCGAAACAGTAGGTACTCACTCTTCTTTAGGAACATATGAAGATTAGGGATTTAATTCGAATTCCCATATGGTTATGAAGATTAGGTACTCACTCTTCTTTAGGAACAGCCAGCGTTAAGCGTCCCACCACGAGATTCGGGTCGACGGTGACTTCTTCAGGCCTGCAACTTCCAGCGGGCACACACAGACTCCAATATCCCTTTTAAGGATCTATAAGGGTCCCTTTAAGGGTTCCTAAAAGGGATCTATAGGGGTTTAGGGTTTAGGGGACTTCAATATCCCTTGATTAAGGAATATACCTTAAATTAGAAGGATCCCAAATATGATTTAAGGAATATTCCTTAACTAAGGGATACCGGAGTCTCTGGGCAGTGGGTTGTAGGGCTTTAAGGGGGCGTTTGGGGTTTAGGGTTTAGGGTTGTAGGGCTTTAAGGAGGTGTTTAGGGTCCAGGGTTTGGGGCCCGACTTTTGCTTGGAATCACCTTTCCGGCCCTCCTTCTGTCAAGGGTTATTGGCCGAATGGGTAAAGTGTGCTCTCCATCTGTGGTCTGTACCAATTTTCGTTGTTGAGGGTTTCATGGCTCATAGGTTCACGCGTGCAGAAATCTACCGCTATTCAGAGGCAACCACGCAAACCAAAAGCAAATGGCCCAAAGGCTTTAGACCCCAAACCCTGAATCCTTACACCCTTCAACCCTAAACCCTAAACCCTAAGCCTCTGAACCCTGCAGCAGCCTAAAATCCTTAACCCCAAACCCTACCCCCCGGCCCGTCGCGGCTTCCGGGGCGCAGGCACAAACAGCGCGCCCTGTGCTTCGCCACCGAGGTGGGGCTCTAGAGCTCGAAGGTCCTCAGGGGTTCAGGGTTTATTATAGGCTTTAGGGTTCATATTTAGAATCCTATAAGGGAATCCCCAAAAAGAAACTAATCACCAGTGTTACTTTTCCGACCCCTACCTATAGTCTCCATTGTAGTTCCTTTTTTTGGTTTAACCAATTCTATATTAAGGTATCCTAAACGGTAACCCAAAAAAGGAACTCCAATGGAGACTACAGGTAAGGTTTAGGGTTCGTTTAGCTTTTACCTTAACCCCGAATAACCTACCCTTTTAAGGACTTATATGAAGAAATCATATTAGGGAACCCTAAAAAGGTAGGTTATTCAGGGTTAAGGTAGGGTTTAGGGATTGAGAGATGCATTTTGGCTGTTGCACTAAGAGGTTACGCAAAGGATTCCTTTGAGGGTACCGTCAGGTTTCTACAGGGTTTGGGGTATAACATGCACTCAAAGAGCATATGGTTTGGCCACTATAACTACCTACCTAGGGCCGGGACTACCTTAAGGCCCCAAAGTATATACTAGTGTTCGGGTACATGGACCCTTTGGGTTACTAGTGTCGCTAGATAAGCATAAACGCCTGGCGTGCATTTTGTCTGGCTTTGCTTGCGACTCCTTGGCATCATCAGCCCAAGGAAGAACCCATGAACCACCTGTAGTCTCCATCGTAGCTCCTTTTGTGGGTTACCTTTAGGATCCTTAATACGGCTGATGGACAAAATCCTGCATGACCCTAAGGACCCTAAACTATGGGAATTATGGTATATTCCTTATAATGGGTAATGCAGGATTTTGTCCATCAGCCGTATTATAGAACTGGTTAAACCAAAAAAAGGAACTACAATGGAGACTATAGGCAAATTGCGAGAAGTTGTCGGACGCAGGGTTGGGGGAGGAGCTTTAGGGTTTGGGGTTTAGGGTGTAGGGTTTAGGGTTTAGGGTGTAGGGTTTAGAGTTCAGGGTGCAGGGTTTAGGGTTTAGGGTGTAGGGTTTAGGGTGCAGGGTTTAGGGTTTAGGGTGTAGGGTTTAGGGTTTTAAGTGTGTGACTGAGTTTGTATATCGTCGTGTTTTTGGTCGCGGGGATGTCCTCCACAGACAGCATCTGGGAGCTGGCCTGGCAAGCAAAGGAGAGTTTCATATCGCTCCATAACCCTAACTCGATATGTTGCCATGCTACAGCAATCAGGGTGTATAGTTCTTTAGGTTCTGGGACACACTGAGAAAAGGGTGCGTCGCTCCTAGTTTGCTGAACCGCTGTTTATGCTTGCTCATATGCTTCAAGAATACAGGTATTACTGCCGTTGCCTGCGTGCGTTTCAATGATAGTGCAGCCGTCTGTGCTGTTCTGAACGCACGTTTACTGCCTCGGATAAACGATTAAGACAATAGATTCCGATGACACTGAAACCAAGTAGCTCTTGTGTACGCTGAGGGTGCGATTGGTATGAAGATCACCAACGGCGCTCTCTGGCTTCTGCATCGGCTCTGCTATTTTCGCACTTTTGTATTGTCATCGCTTACAGCTGTCATGATGATGGAGGTGGGGACCATGAGGTGTATGACAGAGAAGTTGATGAGCATCATCATCCTAAGGATGAAGATGCAAGATGACCGTCTTGCTGTTGATTGCTTCTGCCCAGGTTAATGATGCAAATGGTGTCTGTTGCGGCACTGAAGTCTTGCCCGAAGCATCTGCCTGGCTCATATGGGGGTCTCCGAAAATTAGGGGTTCCTTATTATCCTACTATTTAGGGTACTATATTGGGATCCCCTATTTTCGGAAACTACCATATCCTAAAGCCAGTCCTTAACGAAAGACACCCCCTGCTCGCACTCCACGACCACGTCGACACTCTTTGGGGGGATTGCATGGGCGGGAATCGAAGCGTGTTGGGACGCAGAGTCTCACAGTGCAGCTTAGACCCTGAACCCCAAAAACCAAACCCTAGACCCTGAACCCTAAACCCGAAACATCTAGATCCCTTACAAGAACCCTTATAGGAACCCTTATAGATCCCTTTAAAGGAACCCTACACCCTGAACCCGAAATCCGAAACATCTAGATCCCTTACAAGAACCCTTAAAGGAACCCTTATAGATCTCTTTACAGGAACCCTACACCCTGAACCCTAAACCCGAAATCCGAAGCCCCCCCGGAGCCGACTTTTCGGGCCTCTTCGCCTTGCAGGGTGCCCAGAGCTCCCATTTCGCTGTCGGACCAAGCGACCTCAGTGACCCAAGGAGGGTTTAGGGTTTAGGGTTTTAGAGTTTTAGAGTTGAGGGTTTAGGGTTTAGGGTTTAGAGTTTAGGGTTTAGGGTTTTAGAGTTGAAGGTTTAGGGTTTAGGGTTTAGGGTTTAGGGTTAAAGGGCTCCTTTTTTGGTATTGGGTAACTTTGTAGGGAACCTAGGACCTCAGTGACCCAAGGAGGAAGCTTGTAGTGTAGGGGCCTTAACAATTAGACTTGGGTCTTGGGGGATATTGCTTGAAGGGGCAGGGGACTTAGCAAGTTGGTTATAAGTAGGGTTATAATTAGGGTAACTCCATTTTTGGGCACTTCTAACTCTACTTATAACCTACTTACTAAGTCCTTCAAGTATACTATAATTATAATAAGGAATCCCCCAAACCCTAAAACCCTAAACCCTAAAACCCTAAAACCCAAAACCCTGAACCCTGAAACTCTAAAACCCTAAACCCCAAAACCCTAAACCCCTAAAGCCCCAAACCCTATTTTAAGAAATAAGGCCCCTCCATGAAATAAAATGCGAGGGAGGGTTGAGGGTTAAGGGTTTAGGGTCTCCGGAGAGGGAAAGCGAGAGGGAGAGAAAGACACAGAGAGAGAGAGAGACATACAAACACAGAGAGATAGAAAGAGAGAGAGAGACGGACGGACGGACGGACAGAGAAAGAACAAGAGAGACGGAAAGCAGGGCTTTGGGTTAAGGGTCTAAGGTTTAGGGTTTGGGGCTTCAGTGTTTTAGAATTCAGGGCGTTTGGGGCGTTTAGGGTTCACAGGTTTAGCGGTCTAGGGCTTAGGGTTTGCTGGACCTAGAAGGCAAATACGCAAACATGAGGATAGGGACATCCCAAAGAAGCCCGATAAGGTAGAGACATACGCTTATGTCCTTTTGGGGTCCCTAGAAGACAGCTTCCAGGCCACACATGCTCAAGCACCCCATACTTTTGGGGCCTTAAGCATTTACGGCTTCGGGTTCAGGATTCAGGGTTTAGGGTTTATGGTTCAGGACTTGTGGTTTAGGTGGGGTTTATAGGTTTCAGGATTTTGGGCCCAATTCGGGGGTTTGCCTTTAAGCCCAGGAAGGCCCTATCTTCGTATATGCAACGTTCTTGCAGGTCCAAGCCTGCAATACCGGTGTAGTCTCATCTGCTTAGGCCGGTTTAGGGTTTAGGTTTTTTTTTGAGCTCCTTTTTCCCAGCTGCAACTGTGCGTAGCAGGGTTTAGGGTTTGAGGCTTAGGCTAAATCCCAATCGAAGGTTCTCTCGGGTTCATCAAAGGCTTTGCAGGCTCGTCGTAGGAGCGGCACTATACCCAATGTCAGGGTCGGGTCCAAAGAACCCACAACAAAAATTTCTTTTAACCGACAACCTCCCACCTCCTCCAAACAAGACAACAGGTAAACGAGCCTAAACCAACAAAGCTAAACCTCTACACCCTAAAACCCTAAACCTCTACACCCTAAAACCCTAAAACCCTAAACCATAAAACTCTAAAACCCTAAACCCTAAAACCCTAACGACCAAACCGCTAAACCCTAATCCGGCTACACTCATAGGGCCCCAAAAAAGCACATAAGAAAAAATAAGGATAGGGATATCCCATATAAACCCCCTTATAATGAAGCCCAATAAGGTAGGGATATCCCCATAAAAGGCGTATGCTTATGTGCTTTCTGGGTCCCTAAACTAAATCGTCGGGCGAGGAGCGTAGTGTGCCCCTGTGGCGCTGTGGGGTATTCCCAGGCTCTGGTAGGTAGGCAAGTTCCTTGGCTTTTTCGGGTTTGGGGTTTCGGGTTTTGGGGTTTCGGGTTTGGGGTATAGGGTTTACGGTTTAGGGCAAGTTCCTTGGCTTCTTAGGGTTTGGGGTTTAGGGCAAGTTCCTTGGCTTTTTAGGGTTTGGGGTTTCGGGCTTGGGGTTTAGGGTTTAGGGCAAGTTCCTTAGCTTTAACGGTGTAGGGTTTGTACATAGGGGCCTTAGCGACTAGAATAGGCTTTGAAGGCCCAGTATACTACAATTCGGTAGGTAGGCAAGTTCCTTGGCTTTAACGGTCTACGTTGAAGCCTAGAAAGTTGGGACACAGATTAAGGATGATTAGTGCTGGCCCCTAAACCCCAAACCGATCCCCTATACTTTGCCTGAAGGGCATGAGGATACTGATGTTCCAGCCTTTATGGCTTCTACTTTCCTAACCCCCTAAACTCCTGAAACCATAAACCCCTAAAGCCTAAACCCCTGAACCTCACACCCTTATAGTAACCGTATGGATCCCTTTAGGGTTTCTGAACTTTCGGGCTTCCATTTTTTGTTTTACTTTCAGGTTGTCGAAGTCCAGGCTTAGAGTTTGAGGGTTGCTGGTACTCGTATAAGGCCCGTCTAGAGGTGCGAGAGGCACCACGAAGCGAAGCTGTTTTCAGAGCCTAAGCCCCAAAGACCCAAAAGTCGTTGAGAACTTCTATTCAAGCTGGGGCTGCTAGGATTGGGTTTAGATTGTACGGCTTGGGGGTAGCGGTGTCCATCGCCACCAGCATGCGCAAGTTCCCAAGCTCCCGATTCAAGCTTGTCCAAAGCATTCCAAAACTCTCAAACTACAATGGAGACTTTTGGACGGCGAATATAGGGGCCTTAATAATTAGAATAGGGTTTTGGGACCCATTATACCATAATTATAACATGGAACCCTCCTCCAAATAGTATAAGTATTTATTTGGGGGGTTTCCGAAAAAAGAGCACCCTAATATAGTACCCTAATTAGTAGGATCTTATAATAAGGACCCCAGAATAAGGTACCCCTAATTTTCGGACACTCCTATTTAAGCCCGCTATAGTAGTCTTAGATCTCCGAACCGCTGACGGCTGCCAGGCTTCATTGGGCGGCCCTGCGCAAGGCACTGCCACTCCTCTGTGCCCTGACATGCAAACTAGAGGCTGCTGGGAGAGGACTTAAGCCCTCAGTTCTCTGATAAACCCTATAAGCCCTTAACCCCTAAACCCTACACCCTGAACCCCTAAACCCTAAAGCAGATATACCGTCTGGTGGAAGTTTCTCGAACCTCGAATTTGCGATCATTGCGGGTCACCTCTAAAGGTTTGGAACCCTCGGCATTAACTGAAGCTCAGGGTTTGGGCTTAGGGTTCAAGGCGAGTCTTATAATCGAGATATGCTATGGAAATTCAGAAGATATGGGACCCTAAATGAAGGGGCAGGGGACTTAGTAAGTTGGTTATAAGTAGGGTTATAATTAGGGTAACTCCACTTAGGGCACTTGTAACTCTACTTATAACCTACTTACTAAGTCCCCTGCCCCTTCCAAGTACTTACTTTGAGCCCTGAAAAGCCTCAGGACCCGCCCAGAGGGCACCGCTAATTAAGCTTAAGCAACCCCTGTACGAGACGTTCACACTGAGCGCTTTGAGCGTCCGGCCTTTTGGATGCCCAGCATCCTCGGGAGAAGTCGGCTGAACGGAGCTGCTTCGGATTTGCAGTCTGGGTACCATGTAGGCGAGCTCGCGTTCGAATTATAGTTGTTACATGTGAAGTTCTCCAAAATAGGGTCCCTTTTCAGGTTCCCAAAATAGCACGGCACCCTTATAGAAAGGATCCTAAAAGGGACCCCTAGTTTAGAGAACTACCCACATGTTGTTCCTACTTCTACTTGAAGGGGCAGGGGACTTAGTAAGTAGGTTATAAGTAGAGTTATAAGTGCTCTCAATGGAGTTACCCTGATTATAACCCTACTTATAACCAACTTACTAAGTCCCCCGCCCCTACTTCTAGAGTTGCTCCATGTCGCTCCGACTTCTTTAGTACTCAGATCGGGAGCTTAGAGGCCTTTTATGGGCTGAAGGATCGGGTTGAGGGTTTAGGGTTTAGGGTTTCGGTTTTTTTGAAGGGTTTAGGATTTAGGCGTTTAGGGTTTAGGGTTGAGGGTTTAGCATTTTGGATTTAGGGATTAGGGTTTGGGAATTAGGGTTTAGGGTTTATCCTCTTCCGGCATTCCTGAACGCAAAGTAATAAGAAGTGGCTTGTAGCGGTTGGTAACATAATCGCAAGCGGCGCAAGCAGAAAATTCAGGGCTTTGATGACAAAAAATGGCAAAAGGATCTCGGGGTATCTTATGTCATAACCGTGTAGATACCATACCCTAAGGCTCCAAAGTGGTTCCTTTTTGGGGTTCATATTTAGAATCCTATAAGGGAATCCCCAAAAAGAAACTAATCACCAGTGTTACTTTTCCGACCCCTACCTATAGTCTCCATTGTAGTTCCTTTTTTGGTTTAACCAATTCTATACTAAGGATCCTAAACGGTAACCCAAAAAAGGAACTACAGTGGAGACTACAGGTATATGGCAGTTTCCGAAAATAGGGGACCCTAATATAGTACTCTAAATAGTAGGATCCTTATTATAAGGACCCCAAAATATGGTACCCCTAATTTTCGGAATCTCCCATATTTAAGCGGAATGCGGCCAGGGCCTGCTAAGGATGTTGCGCTCTTCCGAAAGCGGTTGGAGACAAGCGGCTCAAGGGTTGAGCACGGTTTAGGGTTTAGGGTTTTTGTTTAAGCTCCTTTTTAATGTCTGCCAGGCAGTCGGCAAGCACTAAGGCCATCAGGCCAGGAGATCCAGGATTCTTACCGGTCCCACTGAAAACTTCCCTCACTCCTAGGGTTTAGGGTTTGGGGTTTCGGGTTTAGGGTTTAGGCCCAAATCCCAAATCCTGACCCAAGACCCAAGAACATGCGGAAGTTGCAATAATTTAGAGGCGGCATATATTCATAGCGGTGTGAGAAAATAGTAACAACCTACCCTTGTAGTCCCTAGTACCATTGCAACTATACTATAATTTACCTCAACAAAACCCTGTTGTAACTATCCAGGACCCTACCTATAGTCTCCATTGTAGTTCCGTTTTCTGGTTTAACCAATTCTATATTAAGGGTCCTAAAAGGTAACCCAAAAAAGAAACTACAATGGACCCTACAACTTACAACCCTCAAGTCCCGCAGTCCCAAGCCCTAACACCCGCAACCGCCGGAAGTAGATGGCATCCCACCTTCAGCATGTCCTTCTGTCTGCGGCCATCGGTGGGCACTGCATTTTTCATTAGCAGGCAGTGAAGCATGCCGACGTCGCCGTCACATGCATGACGGACCCGTTGGCGCAGCCAATGCATGAGAAAAGACAGTGGCACCGCGACAGCAGAGGCTACGAAGATGGCACGGAGCTGCACAAGTAGGGCCCGAGTCCATGTTTGGCGGGTGTGCTTCCAGCCCATGTTGGCCATCAGAGCAGCACGGTCTTGGATGGCAACTCTACGTTTCTCTTCCAGGGCCTCCTGCACTGCCAGGACTCCTGGGCAAAACACGCAGGAGCACGCACTGATAGAACACCTAGGGGCACTAAGGGCTCTATAATTGTGAACGTAAGGGTTGCTGCAAGGTTATATGGGAGTTTCCGAAAATAGGGGACCCTAATGTAGTACCCTAAATAGTGGGATCCTTATTATAAGGACCCCAAAATAAGGTACTCCTAATTTTCGGAAACTCCCAACCCTGAGCCCTCTATAGATCCCCTTTAAAGAAACCCTTATAGTAACCCTTTAAAGGAACCCTAAGGTCTAAGGTACCCCCTAATTTCGGAAACTCCCATATAAGGGCCTCAACAATCAGAGTAGGGCTTGGGGGTGCAATGCACGGCAAAGTCTAAGACTGAACTCAACTTGGGTGGTTGTCAAAATTGGGGTCCCTTTTTGGGTACCCTAAATAATAGGTGCCGTACTATAATAGGTACCCCAAAAGGGACCATATTTTTGACAACCGCCCACTTGTAGATTTAGGCCGCTGTGTTACCTGAAACACCAATATGGCTTTGCTTGGGGTTATTTAAGGCCGCTATGAGGTTGTCAGGAGGGTAATATCATTAATATTATGATTAACACGAGGGCTTTAGGGTTTAAGGGCTTTAGAGTCCTTAGTGTTCAAACAGGGTTTGGGGCCATATGATTATTGTATAGTTGTATTTACTACAATGAGGACAACTACTAGTTACTAGGCCACGGTGATAAACCTTGTTATTCGAATAATCAGTTCAGGCCTCAAAAAAGCAACCCCCAAACCCTAAACTAGCCTCTGAACCCAACGCCTCTCAACCTGAACTTCGAGCGAGTCGCGTGCAAGCGATGCCGGTGTTGCCAGCACTGACGCCGCTGCCAACGAAGGATTTCTCCTTCCGTCACTGCAGAGGTTTGGTACTGCCCCGCTACAGTAACGGGCTCAATATTTCAGTATTGTAAAAACAATGCATAAGTATTACTATTCCTCAAAGTTCCGTACTATATTTATACTATAAAGGAGCACAAAACCCTCGTCTAACTACCTCACGTTCCGAACCCACGCACGAGCAATGCTTGATAACGATATCTCCTTATGGTCCCTATATCTCTACATTATACCTATAGTCTCCATTGTAGTTCCTTTTTCTGGTTTAACCAATTCTATATTAAGGATCCTAAAAGGTAACCCAAAAAAGGAACTACAATGGAGACAACAAGTAATAAACACCAAACCCGGTATATGAACACCAAAAACCAGCCCTGCCGGATCGAATCTCACAGCATCTCTGGCACGACGACTTCGTAAGGCAGGGTTCTGGTTGGGTTAAAAACCACCTGTAGTCTCCATTGTAGTTCCTTTTTTGGGTTACCTTTTAGGATCCTTAATATAGAATTGGTTGAACGAAAAAAAGGAAGTACAATGGAGACTATAGGCACACTTGCAAATGCTTATAATCGTGATATGCGTGCCTATGGCTATGATTATGCTTGCTTAGTCCCCTGATGCTTCGTGCAGTCTCCCTAGTCTTGCTGCCTGGTCACCTGACCCAAGCTCTAAGGCCCCTATCCCAGAACCTACCTTACAAAGCCCATCCATCCCCATGTTTTCGGGCACATGTTCGAGCAGTCTCAGTGCCGAAGCACTCGGCTGCTAAAGGCTCCAGCAGCATCGTGGCAATGCCCCGGCCAGCAGCCGCGCGAGCTATCGCCGTGCCCAGGACGCCGCCGCCCAGCACACATACCTCGCAAGGGATACTTCAAGGATCAAGGGACTTGGTAAGTAGGGTTTGAAGTTCCCTTCATTTGTTCATCTAAGGGTTCCGGATTTTCGAATTCGTTCAGGGGTTTGGGTTCCGGAGGGGGAGGGGGTACTTAAAGGAAAGGGTGTAAGTCTATGGCCGTAAGAACTTTAACCAAACTTAGAATCACCCTCATTCTCACCTTGCTTAGAACTAAGTCCCTGGTCAGCTGAGCACACCCCAGAAACCCAGAAAATAAAAAACCAACAAATTGTGCTGCTACTTTTTATGTGCATGCACATAAAAAGTAGCAGCACAATGTCCAAGAAACCCAGAAAATAAAAAAAAAAC
Source organism: Symbiodinium sp. clade A Y106 (assembly GCA_003297005.1). Lineage (NCBI taxonomy): Eukaryota > Dinophyceae > Suessiales > Symbiodiniaceae > Symbiodinium > Symbiodinium sp. clade A. The sequence goes on along the minus strand of BGNK01000648.1, from coordinate 24,631 downwards.
AACAAAACACTACACCCTTCGAATGAACCCACAATACGAGTATAATAGACTTACTAAGTCCTTTCAGTAGGGCGAATACAGAGACTCCAATAGCCCTTAATTAAGGAATATCCCTTAAATTATAGTAGGATCCCTAATATGATTTAGGGTTTAGGGTTTAGGGTTTAGGGTTTTAAACTATAGTAGGATCCCTAATATGATTTGAGGTATATTCCTTAATTAAGGGATATTAGAATCCCCTAGACCCTAGAGATCCCTTAAAGGATCCCTTAAAGGAGCCCTAGGTATAGCCCTTAAGTAAGGGATATTGGAGTCTCTGGGAACTCCAGGATTCCAGAGGATTGTTCGAGGCGCCACGGTTTAGGGTTTAGGGTTTAGGGTTTAGGATTTAGGGTTTAGGGTTTGGGGTATTTAGAAACTCACTCAAACTTCCTTCATAGAACTTCAGAAGGAAAGCTATTCTTTAGGTTTGTGCCGTTGCAGCTTAGCTTGACTTCCTATACAAAGCTTTATAGGCCTCTATAGGGTTTTACAGACTTTTTATAGGATTTTTTCGCCGGCAACAACACACTTGTGGGAGTTTCCGAAAATTAGGGGTACCTTATTTTGGGGTCCTGATAATAAGGATCCTACTATTTAGGGTACTATCTTAAGGTCACCTATTTTCGGAAACTCCCTAAACCCTAAACCCCTTATAGAACCCTTATAGATCCCTTTAAGGAACCCTTTAAAGGAACCCTATGGTCCCCTATTTTCGGAAACTCCCTTATCTCCCGGCCCTCTCTCGCCTCGGTGACGAGAGCCCTGCCTGCCATGGCTCCAAGACTTTGAGGCCATGGAGGTGAGGGCCAGATGCCGGAGGGGTGGGCTTGCGGTTTATGGTTCAAGGGGTTTTAGGGCTTTAGGGGTTTAGGGTTTAGTACGTGAACTATAGAACCAGATGGGATACGGTAAACAGAAGTCGGAAATAATGATATCAAGATCTGACGAGGATTCACCATGCTTACCTATGCAAGACCGTGTCCCGGGGTACTCCCACCTTTTTCGGTGGTGCCTGTGCTCAAGGGCAATGCTCACGCATTTAGGGTTTAGGGGTTTAGGGTTTAGGGTGTAGGGTTAGGGTTTAGGGTGTAGGGTTTAGGGTGTAGGGTTTGGGAAAGCTTTGGGTTTAGGGCTTGGGGTTGGGGTTTAAGGTTTAGAGGGTTAGGGGTTTGAGGTTTAGGGTCTTGGGTTGAGGCTTGATGGTTTAGGGTTCTATGGCTGAGGGCATTTAGGGTCGAGGGCTTTGCCAGAGAGCTCTTTCGAAGGGTTAAGGGGGTGCGAAAAGGATCAAGGGACTTCGTAGGCATGGCTAGAGGTACCTGAACTAGGGTTACAAGGAGATGAACGTTACCCGAAGTAAGAGCTGTATGCAGGGCGTTTAGAGTTTGGGCGGCAAGGCTTGAAACTTCGGGGGGGGGCTGCCTTGCTTTTGTCTCCTTTGGGAAGCCGGGCTTCGGAGGATGAGAAGCTTGGCTCAAGTCTTCGAGCCAACGCGCGCAAGGAGAACATGCACCCTAAACCCTAAACCCCAATTCAACCCTCGACCCAAACTGGAGAAAAAGCTCAGGGCTCAGCGATCGGGTGTGAGGTTCAGGGCAGCTGGGAGCCTGTATAGGGCCTCTATTAAAGAGTCGCAAGCTTAGGGTGCGGGGTCCACGGTGCAGGCGCTGGTGCTGGCGTTCAGGTGCTGAGGGCTAGGACCGGCGGCTAGTTATAGCGACGGCTTCACACCTCAAGCCCTCATATCAAAACCTCAGGAGCTCATGTTCCAGAAGTGTGCCGAGAAGTCAATGTTAATGGCTTTACCCTAAGGCTCCAAAGTGGTTCCTTTTTGGGGTTCATATTTAGACTCCTATAAGGGAATCCCAAAAAGGAACTACTATGGAGCCTCCGGGCATTTTGCCGAGCTTGCAGTTCAGCATTTGATCTCTTTAATATTATGGTCTCCGGAGACCACACGCTGCAAGGGTTACAAGAGGGCCTGCGCGCAGACTTGGTGTCTGGATCTTCAGAGAGCTGCCTTAAGTAATCCGTGAACCTCGCAATGCATCGCGTGAAGCTCTCAGGACGTCGTAATTAAGGCTTTGGGGCATTTTTAGTTTTACCTGTAGTCTCCATTGTAGTTCCTTTTTTGGGTTACCTTTTAGGATCCTTAATATAAAATTAACGGTTAAACCAAAAAAGGAACTACAATGGAGACTATAGGTACTCGTAGTACATTCATCGTGGAACCACGCCCCGAAACCCTACTACGTAAGGCTTTATGGGCCCAAGTTCGAGAGTGCTAAGACATTCGGGATCAGCCCACGAATGAAACCCTTGTAAAATATGTAAACAAATCTCAGAGGTCTGAGCCATTCTTTCCAGGGCGTCTGGTGTGGTTTTTCAGATACCGGCATGGGCTTCGTCAGCCGCATCCCAACTCCCTTGCTTCGGAAAGTTCACACACGAAAAGCTTCACTGTCTAGAGTGTAGGGCTATTAGATTGTCAGAAAGCAACCGAAACTCCACGCTTTGACCGAAAGCAAGCAAAAATCCTTGAACAACCTCCTGGACCATTACCAGAATAGAAATTTGATACAAAATTCATAAGGACAAGCCTGTGACTCTCTCCCTAGGATCTATATCCTGAACCCTAAACCCCTAAACCCCTTAACCCATAAACCCATAAACCCCTGAACCCTAAACCCATAAACCCTAAACCCTAAACCGCAAACGTCCTAGAAGTTCAGCTCCCGTATCTCGAAACCTCCACCGAAACCCAGAAAAGCTGCCGGTGCCACAGCTTCTCGTCTGCAGTCGCGCCTGTTCAAGTTGTGTATGCATATGTGGGTGTACGAATATGAGAATATGTGAATACATAAGTATATATATACACATGTTTTATGTATAGCTATATAAATGCACATATATATATATACACATGTACATATGTATGCATAATATACACACATGGTGAAAGTGCACGCATGTATGTATGTATGTATGCATGTATGTATGTGTGTATGTGTGTATGTGTGTATGTGTGCATGTACGTTTATGTATGCATGTGCGCATGTGTATGTGTGCGTATATATATATATAGTTATGTATATATATATATATATATTAGCTCATGTACATGCATTATATACATGTCTTAGGGTATGCTGAATATTACTGAGTACGCAGACTCGCTCCTCAAGCTTCAGTAGAAGGCTTAAAGCCCTAGATGCACCTTGGAGGCCACGGTTTTAGGGCTAGCCCTTTAGGATCTAAGTACCTATAGGGTTCCTTCAAGGGATCCTTTTAAAGGGGTTTATCAGGATTGCTACAAGGCTTTAAGGGTTTAGGGTTTAGGGTTTAGGGTTAGGCTTTAATGGGTTTTCAAGCTTGGGGCTTCAAGGTTCAGGGTTTGGGGTGCAGTGCCTGACCCGTGCAGCCACCGGGCTGTGGGGTGCTACCCAGAGACTCCAATATCCCTTAATTAAGGAATACCTTAACCCTGAAGAACCTACCTTTTTAGGGTTCCTTATTATGATTTCCTTATATAAGTCCTTAAAAAGGTAGGTTCTTCAGGATTAAGGTATTCCTTAAATCATATTAGGGATCTCTGGGTACTGCGGGGCGGGGTTTTATGCACGTCTGGGTTTGGAAGTACACACATCACGGAGATGCCAGCAATGGTACGTCAGAGCGGGTAGCATATAGCTTGACGAGGAAGAATGAACACTTGAGGGAACCCTTAACAGGACCCGTACAGGAACACAGGCCTTCTGCTCCTTTGTCCTCTTCGCCTGGCAATGTGGCAACTGCGGATGCATGGAAAGCAAACTGTGGAATAGGCGGCATTTAGGCTGTAGGGATTGGAAATAAAGGCTCAGGAAAAAGGGAGTAGAGCGCCTGCCCCCAATGGCCCGACTAAGCGAGCATGGAACGTTGCATCGTGTACAGGGGGTATGTAATGCCCATAGCAGTAAGACAAGCTTTCCATGGTTTACGGGGGCAACCTAGTACTCAACAGCCCCAAGCAAAATCACACTCCCTCACAGACAGGCCCCGGAAATTGCAAGGGCACGCGGAAGGTGGAGTTTTGACGCATCGATGACGACATGCCCATAACCCCTGAACCCTAAACCCCTAACCCGTAATCCCCTAAACCCTGAACCCTGAACCCTAAACCCTAAAGCTTTAGCCCTCAATCCCCTAAACCCCGAACCCTGAACCCTTAACCCTAAGCCCTTAACCCTTAACCGCCTTAACCCTAAACTCGACCCGAACATGGACCGATCCCTTCTCTCCCACAAGCGGCCTCCGACCGCCGATGGCAGAGCCTCAGCAACGGAAGCTGCTGGTTTAGGGTTTCGGGTTTAGGGTTTGGGGTTGATAAACGGGTATAGAGCAAGAAGCAGAAACACCATCAGATGGCAAGTGATGACACAACTTAGTTACAGGTAATATAGGGGCCTCAATAATCAGAATAGGGTTGTGGTGCCCATTATACTATCATAAGGAACTCCCAAAAACAGTATAGGTAATTCTTAAGGCCCCGTTTTTAAGCCCTAGAAGCCTCAAGCCTTGATTGGGAAACCCCAAAGCCCCATGACGGAGAGACTCTGAAACCCTAAGTCCCTGTTCCTCGCACCCCAAAACCATCCAAAAGCCCTAAACCCCTAAACCCCTAATCCTAAACCCTTAAACCCTAAACCCTAAACCCCGAAACACAAAACCACCCAAAAAAATCCTTACAGAATTGCCTGATGAATCACTTGGGGGTGTGGATTACACTACCACTAGCCACTAGCACCTGTAGTCGATCCTGAACCAGCCCTTCAAAGTTTCTACTCCTAGCTCGAAATCAGAGGCACATAACCAAACCCTAAATGCCCAAAAACGGTTTAAGGTTTAGGTTTAGGGTTTAGGGTTTAGGGATACACATCTCAACTCTGAAACCCAAAGCCCTAAAAACTTTCCTCCTCGGGCCCAGACCCCTGCTGCGGGCGTCTTCGAGCCACGGCAAAGGACGACCAAGAGCCTCGGATGCGATGCACGCCGGGCTTCGGAGCATGTGGGATCTACGGAGCGTGGGCCGTGCGGTGTAGGGTTTGTTTCATCTGTGCATGTAGATACAGATGCACATGTAGACCTGCATTTGTGTATGTATATATATATATATGTATGTATATGAGAGTATGTATACATATATATATATATATATATATATATACATGTACACACACGTAATTCTCCGTCACCATCCATCCACCTACCTGTCTATCTGTCTCTCTACCTGTCTATCTATCTGTCTATCTATCGATCTATCTATCCACCTGTAGACATACTTGTTTACTTATGTATGCAATTACGTATTTGTGTGTTTGCTTGTTTGTCTTTATTCACTTATCTTCTTATTTCTGTGTTTATTTCTCGGTTTGAGATTTTTTTATGCATCTATATATATATATATATGTTTGCGGGTAGAGGTCTGAATAATAAGTATGTGGTTTGTGGGTTCGATGCCAAACAGGCGCATTAACGAAGCCCAAGGCTAGGGAATAATGTGATTGCTATGCATTCCGGTCCCTACAGCAGAGTTTTTGAGGTTCTGAGCATATTCAGGATCTAGAGACTGAAACAAGTGAGTCCGGAAATTCAGAGTTCGAGGTGTGGGGGAGAGCGGGGGGCTGAAAATTGCCGCCTCGCCGCTGGCTGCGAAGTAACTGCTTCCGACTTGACTTGGGGTCCCCCTGAACACCAAAAAAACCACCCTGCTAAGGAACTGTATGAAGAAAGCATAATAAGGAACCCTAAAGATGACCCTAGCTTTTCTAGGTCTGGGGTGTAGGCGCTCAGTGGTGTGAATGTGGTCTTTGGCCTCTGGGCTCAGTGGCGTGAGGGTTTCATTGTGCTTCTATGGTCTTTCGCGCCTGTGGCTTTGGTTCGGGGAGTATGCGTGACGCACCGAAAAGATCGATCGTCAAGGACCAGCACTCCCAAGGTGGTGCCAGTCACAGACATAGGATGAGTTCACTTTGGCATTCAGAGCTTGACTACCCTGAACCCCTAGAACCTAACCCCAAGCCCTACACCTTAAACCCCTAAACCCTAAACCCCTAAACCCAAAACCCGTAAACCCCCAACCCCCTAAACCTCAAACCCTAAGCCCTAAACCAACCTGAACCCTTCGACTAAGCCCTAGCAGCTGGAGTCGGGAGCGATGCAAACCTAAACCCCATACTCCTTCAGGATTTGGTGTTGAAGGTTAGGGGTTTAGAGCTGCATGTTTAGGTTTAGGGTTTCGTGTTTAATGTGCTTTTTGGTTTAAATCCTTTTGTCCAACCTTTTCTCCTGGCATGAGACAAAATCTGCATTGCGGAAAGTGTCTAATGTTTAGGGTTTAGGCTTGCCCTGGACCCAAACCTGTGGGGTGTAGCGTTGAGGGTCACCGATACTAAACCCAAAGCCCTACAACCGAAACACCTCATCCTAGCATAGAAAATTTCAAACGCTCAGCTGAGACCAGGACACCAAGATCCTTGGCTTCACAAAAGCCAACTTGGAGCTTAAGCGCTAGTTGCAAATCTCGTTCTTGTGTGGAGAGCTTAAAATTCACGCTGCATTCGGGTTTAGACGCAGATCCTACAAGCGAACACACTGGAGCCCAGGCCGCAGCCAACGTTACGGTGCGGTCCGGCCTGGGTGTACTCTTTAATAACTTCAGCCACCGCTTCTACGCTCGCTGCTCCGTTCACGTGCATGTCGTCTGCGAAATACGCAGTGCCTATAGGGCCCCAAAAGGCTAGGGATATCCCATATAAACCCCCAAAAGGAAGGCCAATAAGAAAAGGATATCCCCATAAAATGCTTATGCTTATGTGCTTTTTGGGTCCCTAAGCCTGTGTCATGCAATTCAAGCACGTCCGATTTTTGTTCAGTCCTGAGCTCACCTGGTCGGGTGGCTGCACCGAAGACTCTGCAGAAGAGATAAAGCCCAGCGACAGGAGGAGAACTAGGCCGCCCATCACACCAGCCTTTGCAGGTTGGATTCATCCTAACGGTTCTAACGCCCCAAACCCCTAATCCACTAAAGCCTGAAACTGTACAACCTGAGCCCTAAACCCGAACTGCTGAAAACTGTAAATCTTCAAGCGGGCTCTAAGAACCGAGCCTACAAAACTCTTGTCATTCCATGCCCCCGCAAAGCTCCAAAGCCCTAAACTCCGCAAGCCGGGGAAGCCCTCCACACCCGGACACAACAACCGTAAACCATAAACCCTAAACCCTAAAGCCCTAAAGCCTAAACCCTAAACCCCTAAACCATAAACACTAAACCCGAGTCCCCGAAGCTCCAAACAGCCCTTTCTCCGCTTCCCAGACCCCTCGGTAAACAAAGGTGCAATACTTAGACCAGGGCTTCGGGGTATGTGTATACATATACTTGTATATCTACCTATATGTATATATGTATAACTATGTGTGTATGTGTATATGTATATATATATATGTGTAAACATAATGAAGGAACCCTGTTCAACAATTTGGTAAATGTTCAGGCAGCGTTTTATGATGCAGGCTGCTGACTATCCAACCCGCCCGTCGTGAGAATAGGATACTGACTACGGCCCTTATCCAATTGAGGCTGGCTTTTAGTTAAGCGGTGTCGGCATTAAACCTTTATCATACCGGTGTTCGCGATACTGGGAGCTGCAGCGACCAAGGGACTTGGCAAGTAGGTGCAGGCATGTATGGGCTGGGTCTTGAGACTTACCGGTTGCATGTGGCTTGAGGTTAGACATCATCCCTATCCATGTTTCACTTAGCAACCCTTACATCTCAAGCGCTGGGAAATGAGCCGTCCCGCAACAACTGCTTTGGTCATGCAGGAGGTTGCAAGGCACCAGTCCTATAACCATTACCAAAGACTCACACGCTCCATGACAGGCCGTGCCTACAGTCTCCATTGCAGTTCCTTTTTCTGGTTTAAGCAATTTCATAACGAGGATCCCAAAAGGTAACCCAAAAAAGGAGCTACAATGGAAACTATAGGTAAAACCTAACTGCAAAAAAAACGCCAAATCCCTGAACTTGCCTCCACCTGCCAGAGAGGCAACTTCTTGCCTTGGCCAAGGACGGCTGGGTTCAGGGATTTGGCTTCGGGTTTGGGGTTTAGGGTTTGGCGTTTGGGGCTTGGGGTTTAGGGTTTGGCGTTTGGGGTTTTTGGGGTTTGGGGACTTCAGGGTGCAGGTCCAACAGGGGAATCGTGTTCCACACTAAACCATAGTCCCCAATGAAATCGCAACCAAACAGCCCGGTGGCCGTAACGAAGTGCACCGTAACTCCCCAAACCCCTTCCAAATTCCGCCAAACTCCAAAACCTAAACCCAAAACCTCTGAGATTCTAGCCAACGATGGGCTCCAGCTTGCCTGGAAGGTTTTCGAACCTCGCGTTTTCTTCTGCATGGTGCGGGTTCCGTGATTTAGGGCTTAGGTAGTTTTAGGTTTAGGTTTGTATAGTTTGAATAATTAGCTTCTTGCGGCGGGGGGTGCTGTGAGATTTGCTTGAGCGGCCACTTCAATTATGGGGCTGCGACGTTGACGCATTTGGTACAGTGAAATTCGTGGAATGTGGCGCAATTGTAAGGGAGTTCTGTTCCGCGCTTTTTCGTTGTATTTCATAGGGTTGTGGTTTGGGATTTTGGTTTTTCGGGCTTTGCTGTATACGGGAAAATCATCGTTAAAGTTGCGGCCTGGTGCTTCGATAGGACGGGTGACTGCCCAAGCAATAAACCCTGAAGCGTAGATGCTAAAAGCTCCGCCGCAAACCCTAACCGCTAAACCCTAAACACCCAAGCCCGGCAGGCCCCAGAAACCCTAAAACCCTCAAAACCCTACAACCTCAACGCTTAAATCCTCAGGAAGCGGCAGGGATCGATTGACATCGTCCTGGTCCTGGGACCGCGGGTTTCGGTTGAGGCCTTCGCTGCAAGGGCCAAAAGCATCATTACGCCCCGACAGCCTGCACAGGACCAAACAGTCGAAGTCCGACCCTACTTCAAGGATCAGGGAGTTTTCTAAGTTCGGTGGGACAAATTCCTTTGAGGGTTCCTTGTTCGGGACCTACACTCGGAGTCATCCAGCCGCCAACCACAGGGTTAGGGTGAAGGTTGTGGGGTGAAGGTAGTAGTAGTGGTAGTAGTTAGTAGAAGTAGTAGTAGTGGTAGTAGTAGTAGCAGCAGTAGTGGTAGTAATAGTGGTAGCAGCAGCAATAGCACTAGCAGTAGCGGTAGCAGCAGCAGCAGCAGCAGGAGCAGGAGCAGGAGCAGGAGCAGGAGGAGGAGCAGGAGCAGGAGCAGGAGCAGGAGCAGGAGCAGGAGCAGGAGCTGTAGCTGTAGCTGTAGCTGTTGCTGTGGTTGTAGCTGTAGCTGTAGCTGTAGTTGTTGCAGCAGCAGCAGCCAGCAGCAGCAGCAACAGGAGGAGGCGGAGTGTTTAAGCAGGACTAACAGTACTAGTACTAAGTGCAATAGTGGTAGCAGTCGTAACTGTCGTTTTCGTTGTCGTAGTGCAAGGGCTTGGTTCGTTCAGCCGGTATATAAGCTACAAGAACTGGTGTGCTATTTATACACGTTAATTTTTTCATTCGGCAAAGGCGGACAAAGCCAGCATGAAAACTAACACAGTTGCTGATGCGCGAAGCCACGATAATCAGCTGCGAACCGTTATTGCGGCATCGAGATATGCCAAAGAAGCCGACGAGATTTGCTACTGGTCACTGGGGGGCCACGCAGCACGTGAGAGGTAAAAATACTTCCTCACCGTCGCCCAGCCATGAGCTGATGGCTGCTGATCTTGGGCATGGGGCCTGGCGCTGCGGTACGCTTGGGGCGCACAGTGGCGGAACGCATTTTCGCAGGCGGGTATGTTTCATTTGGCTTTTTAAGAGGATGTGGCGAGACACTGGTCCAGATCCACTCCTTTTCGAAGGGAGGAAGGCTGAGGCTGACTTTGTCCTCCGGCAGCGGTTTCACCAGGCTTGGCACCTTGATTCCACGCATGAAGATCACGACCGTCCCACTCGGCACGACGATCAGGATGCCATTTCAGCAAGAAGTGGTGAACTGTTGGAGGCATTCCAAATATGTGACATGTCACATGTCTGACCGCTTGACCTGCCTTTGTTGGAAACGCTACTCGTAGCTGGCTCGCTCTGTTTAAGCCTCGTTCATGCGGAGGTGGCATAGACAGCTCCCTGTCGCTCCAGGCGAAATCCGCAAACGAGGAGTGTGAGCAAATGACGCTGTCACATGGCGTCAAAGCACGAGCTCAGTCTGGGAACAGTCTTCGGACACTGGCGCTGCAAGCCACTGCTGAGCTCACTCTGAACCAAGTCCTGAGAAGCATGGCTCACTTGGCCTTTCATCAGCAAGCTGGCCAACCACCAGTCCACAGCCTGATCATGGCCGCTGCCATCCCAGATCTCCGGGGCCATGTAGCTCAGCGCGCCGCACTTCGTGTATGTTTTGCGTCAGCGGAACCACGGGCAGAAGCATCAACTAAAGTCCGTGTTTGCGCTCGAACCGTGTGCCAAACATGCCACGGCGCCGTCAATCATCTTTTCCAAGCTCCATGCGGGGCTTAGGGTTAGGTGTAGGGTTAAGGAAGGCTCAAAGCTTCGGATTTTGGATTACTACCCAAGTCATTAGTCGAACGTGGCACACCACATCGAAGTCAAATTTTGGAACTCCCGGCCGCCGAACCCAAACTGAGATCTCCAACCCCTCTTGCATGCCCTTTATAGGGCCCCCCAAAAAAGCACATAAGCAAAAAATAGGATAGGGATATCCCATATAAACCCCCTTATACTGAAGCCCAATAAGGTCGGGATATCCCTGTAAAATGCTTATGCTTATGTGCTTTTTGGGTCCCTAACTTTAGGGGCCTCCGGGCCAGCAAACCGCATCGCTCGCATCGGAGTCCTCAGCTGCTTGGCAAGAAAGGTTTACAGTAGAAGCCCCAAAATTGGAAACCCAAAAGCCTCAACCCTTAAGAGTAATGTATAGGGAATCCCAGCACTATTTGGCCCTAATCCGGTTTCCAACTTTATGGGGTTTACTGTAGGGCTGTGGGAAGAGAAGCGAACATCAATGGCAACTGAACACTGCAGTTATCTAAGCTGGGTCCCTAGATTGCAAGACTGACGACTGAATATTGGCATACTGAAACATACACTGAGTAACCTGAAAGTTGCACGTTCTTGTTTACTAACTTGCTCTCCCAAGTTCCCAAATGGGAGTTTCCGAAAAGAGGGGACCCTTATATACTACCCTAAATCGTAGGATCCTTTTTACAAGGACCCGAAAATAAGGTACCCCTAATTTTCGGAAGCTCTACACGCTAAACTCTTTTAGATCCCTTTAAAGGAACCCTTATGGCACCCTTCTAGTAACCCTTTAAAGGAACCCTAAGGTACCCCTTGAGCCATGGCCATGGCAAGCTCCCACAGATGAAATCTCTACCTTTAGGCTTTAGGTTTTTCGGCTCGGGGTTTTTAAGGTCGCGGGTATTTCAGGGCTTAGGGCTTATATCTATGAGGCTTATAGGGTTTAGGGTTTGGGGTTGAAGGTTTAGGGTTTAGGGTATTTTAGGGCTTAGGGTGTAGGGTTCAGGGCTTGGCGTTTAGGGTTTAAACTTTAGGGTTTGGGTAGTTTAGGGCTTTGGGTTTAGGGCTTTGGGTCTTTGGAGTTAAAGGGTTTACCCTTGCTTCGACCATTTAAGGTGCCAGGCATGATTTCTGTTGTTTTTACCCTCATTTAATTAACCCTGAACTCTAAACCCGCAACCCTAATTCCGCACAACACCCTAAACCCTAAACAATAAAACCCCTAGGCCCTAAACCCTAAGCCTCCGAATCCCTAAACCCGATAAACCCTAAACCCTAAACCGTGAACCATTGCAGCGAAATACCCGTTTGGCGGCCGAGGGCCCCGACTCGTCGTGCGAGGGACGCACCGCTGAGACGTGCAGGAGAAGCCAGGCCTCATAGCTTGAAGCTTGGGGTTTAAATGGGCTTAAGGTTTAGGATTTAGGGTTTCGGAGTTTAGGGTTTACTGTAGGGTTTAGGAGGTGTTTTCGGATTCATGATCTCGTGGTGCAGGATGTCATGGTTTATAGGGTTGAGGCTTCAGTCATTTAGGGGCTTAGGTCTCTCTCCTAGATAGGGAGTTGCTCCTTGTCTGAGCCGCCTGCTGCATGGTAAGGATATTTCCACCAGGACATCCAGGTATCTCAAAAAGGGAACTTGACAGATGGAAATCGACAAAAGCTGACCCCGCTGGACGGATGCTCACAACACCAGGTATGACGTAGTTGCAGTTTTGTTATTGAAGGAGAGTTTGTCCATGGCTTGCAGTTTCTCTCTCACACAGTACAGCTTTTTGCACGGTATTCAGAAACAAATCCGTGAGCCGCTTCACATACACATCAAACATTTTTGATCGGTTTAGGCGCATCAGACCTAAACGAATAGAAGGACCACACTACACTTGGCCTTGCGACGCAGGCCCTCCCCGAACGCCAAAAACCTAACACGCCAAACACCCCACAGCAACTATCATTCCGAGCTTAGCAGCTACCATTTCGAGCTTGGAAAATAGGTTCCAGGCCCTAAACCCTGAACCCCTGAACCCCTAAATACCCTGCCATCGTAAAACCCTAGACCCTAACCCCTGAACCCCTAAATCCTACATACCTTCCTATGCCTGGAGGCTTGTAGTCTCGGGGAAAAAGCCAAACCCCGGAAGACTGGGTTCTTGTTAAGGACTGTCATTTCAGTTACCATACAGTAAGCCCCATAAAGTTGGAAACCGGATTAAGGCCAAATAGTGCTGGGATTCCCTATACATTACTCTTAAGGATTGAGGCTATTGGGTTTCCAACTTTTAGGCTTCTACTGTAATAAGGAACCATATTATTAGTATAGATCCCTATGAAGGTAACTTAAACTTAATCCCTTAACATCCCTTAACAAGAACCCCGAAAGGCGAGCCGGCTCGGGCTTGTGCAAGGATGCGAGTCCAAAGCGACGCCTCGGAGGAGGGTGTAGAGCTTAGGGTTTAAGTTTGGGGTTAGGGCTCTAGGGTATTTAGGGTTTAAGGCTTAGGGTGTAGGGTTCAGGGCTTTGGTTTTGGGGCTCACGGGTTTAGCGCTCTAGGGTTTATAGGGTTTAGAGGTTGCAAGCAAGAACGAATTCGACCCGTCTGGCTTTAGAACTAATGTTGCGGCTTAGGGCTTAGGGCCACATATGGGGTATGGTGCTGATTACGATACAACCCACAACATACACTCACCAGTGTTCGTCATGAGCTCCAAACCCGCTCACTAAACTCAGATAAACCCAACCTGAACGAGACTTCGTACGTCCCTAAAGCATGGGTTCCGTTTAAGGTTCTTTGTAAAATGTTTTTAAGGGTTACAATAATAAATAGGGCCGACCGTAGGGGCTAAGAGTCCATGCCCTACTTGATGGGGACAGGCTGCCCTCTCCTGCGCTGCCTGGCCACGAATCAAGCTCGAAGCCAAAGGGCATACGCACCACAGGAAGGCCCCCGCCCCTAGCCGCAGTCTCGTTGTCTGTGTTCTCGCCTGGGAGTTCTCTGCTGCGGGTATTGTAGTCGACGTTGACTTGGGAGTTTCCGAAACTTAGGGGTACTGTATTTTGGGATCCTTATAAATAAGGATCCGACTATTTAGGGTGCTAAAGTAGGGTCCCCTATTTTCGGAAACTCCCACTTGAAGATCCATGAAGCGCCCTTGCGTGGGTACGGTGATCTCGTTCGATTTCGGCTCCGCCGCCTCCTCCGTCACCCTTTTTGCTTCGGCTTCCGAGTCGCACCGATCGCTTTGGCGACCTTTGAGCCCATCTTGGCGTTTAGGGATTTAGGTTTTAGGGATTTAGGGTTTAGGGTTTAGGGATTTAGGGTTTATAGTTGAGGGATTTAAGGTTAGGGTTTAGGGATTTAGGGTTTTAGGGTTTAGGGGTTTAGGGGTTTGGGTTTGGGGTTTTAGGGTTTGGGAATTTAGGGCCTCTGTCGGCATAAGCGCTGGAGTCGGCGCATCTCACGGTAGGCCTCGGTCGCTCTACGAAACCGTCTGGGTATTCGAAATATTAGGATTCTTATTTTAAGGACCCGAAATCGAGGTACCCCTAATTGTCGGAAACTCCCATGTGCTTGGAGTATGGATGACTCTTGACACCCAGAACCCGAACGGCCTTAGGAATGCTGCCGAGAGAATCAAGATCCCGCCCGGATCAAAAGCCCTCGGCGCCACACGTAGCATCTTAATATCCGAAACTCGGGTTTAGGGTTTAGGAGTTTAGGGTTTGTACAGGAACTCCTGATGAGCAAGAGAACCTCCCTTCACAAGCCCCCCAAAAAGTGGAAGAATCAAACGAATAGTACTGATAAACAGGAATAACAACAATAGCAACAATAGTAATAATAGCAATACTGCCTTAACCTACCAAAACCTACTTTTTTGTAGGGTTCCTATAATTTCCATAATAGGGTTTATAATAAGAACCTACAAAAAGGTAGGGGTTGGGTAGATTAAGGTAAAACTAACAGTAAGAACCCCAAAGCCACATGTTAGGATCGGTTCGGGAGCTGCACCTAAAAACTGCTGATCCGCTGAACTCACAGTTTAGGGTTTAGGGTTTAGGGGTTTCGGGGTTTAGGGTTTAGGGTTTACGGGTTTAGGGTTTAGGGGTTTAGGTTTTAGGGTTTAGGGTACTCCGACATTCAAACTCATGCACGATCCCTAAAGCCTCAACCCTCAAGCCTTGGAGCCCTAGACCCCCAGACCCCAAACCAAAAAACCCTAGAAACCCTAGAAACCCTAGAAATCCTAGAAACCCCAGAAACCCTAGAAACCCTAGAAAGGCTAGAAACCCCAGAAATGCTAGCAACCCTTTATGTAAACCCTCGAAACCCTCGAAACCCTCGAAACCCTAAACTCCAGAAAACCCAGAAGCCTTTCCTCATCTCCTAGCAGCCACCAGGTCGCGCCTTACTCAAACTTGAGCCGCACCTCGGAGGAAGGGGACGGTCGCTCGGAGTTTCAGTGTCCCTGATGCCTAGGAGGGGCTGCTCACCTGATTTAGGTCAGTATATGGGTAGTTGTCAAAATTAAGTTCCCTTTTTGGGTACCCGAAATAATAGGTGCCGTATTATAATAAGGACCCAAAAAGGGACCCCAATATTGGCAACCACCCATACTGAGGATCAGAATCCGGATACCTTACGCCAATGAGGGGGCCTGCTTCACTAGGGTACCTTCTTTCGGTCCTTACAATCAGGATCAGTAGCAGGGGGCTGGGAGTCTATGTCAAGGTCCCACTCTGAGTCCCGTCCACACTCCCGGAAGTCTGGAGAGACCTATCTGCGATGACGACGCCGTCGCACCGAAAACATATACCACCAAAGTGCCAACCCCGGAGTCCTGCCCTTACAGCAACCCCGATACCAGCCCTTATAGTATAAGCCTTAGAGTAGCCCTTAACAAGTAACCCCGAAAGATCAGGATACGGGAGCTCCTCTTTGCACGACCGGGGGCCGTACCGCATGAAATGCGCATGGAACCACGCGGCAGCCTCCTGCAGCTACGTCATAAAATTCCAGCAAGGCTTCTCTGGGGCGTCCTTTGTCTCCTCCAAAAACATCAAAAAAATCCTAAACCCTTAGAGGAACCGCTTAAACCCTAAACCCTAAGCCCTAAACCCTAAATAAAGGAACACCTGAAAGGAACCCTTAGCTTCCGGGTTGCCCCCTGAGTGGTCCCTTGCAAAAGGCTCTCGACTTCTTTCCCTCAAAGCTTCATCGGGGTTTAGGGTTTTGGGTTTTGGGTGGGGTGGCTTTTTGATTTGTGCTGCAAATGCCGACCCAACTTTACAACAAAACCCTAAAATTCGTGAGTGGCTGTCGGAGAAGAACACCCAAGTAGATGTGGCCAGAGGAAGGCACCATGCAACCAGTGAGACCTGGCACCCACTACCTCAAAGTAACTGCGCGCAATCCACGGGCTTAGGGTCTAGGAGTCTAGGGTTTGGGCTTTAGGGGAAGAGAAACCTGACAAAACTACAGAACTACTGAGCTGCGCTTGGAGGAATGGTACCGCGTGTAAGCACTCCTTCAGTTTCGGTGACAAAGAATTCGCACCCGGCTTGCATTGCCTTGATGGGGTCGATTGTCACCTCGATTGGCTGGGTAGATCTCATACCGCTCATGTAGTCAGCGTCACCGATGCGCTTCTCCGACAAATAGTTGTGCGAGCGATCGGATTTCGCGGAGCCGGGAATCATACCCCCCTGAAGAATGCCTGCCAGTCCCTTCTGGTTTGTGCGATGGAAGATCTTCTTCGGCAACATGTTGAGGGGAAGCACGGTCACTCCTTTGATGCTGCTTGTTCTGCTTTTCTGCTGAATAGCAAGGACTACGACGAGTACTAACTCTACCCGAACGCTAAACCCTTTAAACCCTTGACCTGTTGAAATCCAAGGCCACAAAACCGAAACCCCAAAAACCCCAAAGCCTTCCTCCAAAACCCACATGAAAACCTTACCTTAAACTACCAAACCCTACTTTTTTGTAGGTTCTCATTGGAATTTATAGGGACCCTACCAAAAAAGTAGGTTTTGGTAGGTCAAGGTAAGCATAAAGTCACAAAACCCCAAAACTCTTTGCAGGCTAGCGGGCTCCTTCCTTGGAAAGCCGTAGTCCAGCGTGGGGGGAGCCTAAGAAAAAGGACCTGGCAAAATTAGGCGCGTAGGGCTCAACTTTCAGGGTGTTGAGTTTAGGGTTCAGGCTCCAGGGTAAAGGTTGCAGATGCACAGTGGAGGCACAGGAACTTCTCTAAGGTTTTGGTTTTCGTGACTTTTAGCGAGCAGGTTAGTCCCTAAACCTTAAAGGCCTACACGGTAAATGATTGGATTTTGATATCTGGGCTCTCCATCTGTTTTGCTTAGGGCGCATGTGAACCAACTAAGCCCCTTGGGGTTTAGCAGTCTCGGGTTTTGTGCTTCCCAAATCATAAGACCTCTAAACCCTACCCCAAATCGCCGTATCGAGGGTTTACGACTCTTCTTCTAGGGCTACAGGCTCAGGGTGTAGGACTGTGGAGTGATAAGGTTCAGACAACAACATGTCAGAACCCAAAAACCTTCAACGCCCGAACCGACAAGCCGTAAATCCTGAAACCTACCCCTAAACCCTAAACCCTAAACCGTGGATCCTGAACCCTGCACCCATGACCCCGAGCTATTCATGTATACTCCAGCAAGGTCCTGTACCTCTACGTCGTGTAGACTTTGGGGCACTGCTCTTTGAAGCGGTATAAGGTAGGGCTTGGGTTTGGGGGGTTTGAACGCGGGTCTGGTTCCCGATACCCTAAACCTTGAGCTCGGAACCCCGCCTGAAACAATCCTACGCCCTGTACCCCACTCTAAAACCCTGTAGTAGCTGCAGTAAACCCCAACAAACACCCATAGACCCAAGCCGTGCTAAACCTTAAACCCAAAAGCTAAACCTTCAAGCCCTTATTGCAAACAGACCCCTGGTTGAACTTTTCTAGAGCAAGGTCCTAAGGTAGAAGAACCCTAAACCCTAAACCAAACCATAGAAACCCTAAGCCCGAAACACCTAAACCCTTAAACCCCTAAACCCTAAACCCCTCAACCCTAAACAATATAACCCCCAAGCCCCTAAGCCCTAAACCCTAAACCCCTACTACACCCCTAAACCCTATAAACCCTAAGCCCTAAACACTAAACCCCTAAACCCTAGAAACCCGAAGCCCTAAACCCAAAACCGCGCAGTCTCTTTAAACCGCGCGCTGAATCGGCCGCAGCTGGGCTCTTGAGAGGAGACGCTGGGGCTCTTGGGTTCGGTTCGGGAGTTCTGGAAGGGTTCCGTTCAGGTGGCCCTGTGAGGGATCCTTTAAAGGATCCTTTCAAAGCTCCTTTAAGGAATCCTTTACGGTTTCTAGCGATATTGTAAGGGTTCCCTCTAAGGCATCAATAAGGGTACTTTAAGGTCTATAATGAGGTTTCCTTTCAGGTCTGGGGTCACTGGGGTCACGGGGTGCGATTTTGGGGGTCGGGTGAAAAGCTGAAAGTTTCAGGCCTTACGTAAGGTTTGGGGGTTTAGGGTTTTAGGGTTTAGGGTGTTTAGAGCCTCAGGGCCTTAAGAAAGATGAATCTTTCTGCCTGAAAAGGACGTCAGTATCCGGCAGATTGGGCATTGGGTTTCAGAGGTTGGACTTGAGGGTTTGGAGCTCCGTAAATGCACAGTAAAGGCTTGTATACTGGCATGGAATTGAAGATTTATCCCTTAAAAACACCTTAACGTTCCGTAAATTAAATACCTTTTTCCTAGGGTCGTCCTATCAACCCTATGTATCAACCTTACACAAGCGGTAAAAACCCCAATGACGGTTTGGCTAAAGTTTGGTCGGGCCGAAGCCCTAACGCCCAATACAAGCGCGAAGGCTCAGAAAAGGGCACGGAGGGGTAAGTTAAGGCACAAAAATATAGGGACAGCAAGGGAATCTTATGACTGTGAGTCGATGATGGTTATCTGTGACTTGTAGTAATGTATTAGTATACTTATGTGGACTACAATGGGGATATCATTCACTAGTGTTTCAGGCCCCAAGACCCCTCCAAGAACAAGAAGGCGGCAATATCGCAGGGTCGACATCGGCGTGTAATGATATCAACTCAACACGCAACCTTGAAATTCCAAACCTAAACCCGTAAACCCTCCAACAGCCTGTGTCCTGTAGCCCTCCCTAAAATTCCAAAACCCTCGCAAAGCCCTAAACGCTCCCTGCTAAGTTGAGCCTTTGGCGAACCCAATTTGGGCAAGTTCGGGTTGGGGTGAAAACGAGACCGCCAGGTTCACCAGAGTGTTTTGTATGACCGCACAGCTCTTCAAAGTTTCCTTGCTGACCGCAGGTCATAAAAGTCTCTTTTTGGGCCGTTTAGGACTTAGGTTAGGGTTTTAAGGCTTAGGGTCTGGGGTTTAGGGTTTACGGCGACGGTTTAGGCTTGAGGGGTTTACGGTTGAGGGTTGGGGTTGCTCAGGCCCAGGCGGATACGCTGCCAGCGTGAAACGGAGTGTTTCAGGGTATGAAAAGGAATTTAGGTCTATCGTAGAAGCTTCAAACTTATGCCAGTGTGGCGCTGTGCCGGTGTGATGCTGGTGGCTCTAGTTCTGCCTGGTGTCGTGGTCTTGGTGTTTGTGATGGAAAGTGATGGTGCTGGTAGGCTGTTGTTGCTGCTTGTGTTGGCTGGTGTTCAAGAGTTTGGAAGATGCTGCTTCGGCACTCAACACATGCTGCATCCGCTGACATCTGAGAACATGCAGGCCTCTTCATCACAACACATGCAATCAAAACAGCCACAAAGCACCAAAACAACAAAAACACATGCAAATTGCAAAAAACACCTCCATACAAAACCTGCTAAAACCTCCCAAAGCACAACCAAACCAACCAAAACCAAAAAAAACACACCAAAACACGACAAAACCACCATAAATCCAGTAAAAATCCTTGAAATGTTCATAAAGTTCGAAAAGAATTTCGAAATGCACGACAAACCACTGAATATGCAGGAAACACAGCTGAGATGGCCACCAGGATCGGGCATGTTCGTGCAAGTTCGGGCAAAGCACTTTTACTTTTTCACCCTAAATCCAATGACAATCACAACCAAAAGGCCTGATTTGGAGCCTCTGATGTTCGGGCAAGTGCGGGCAAATCGCTTATTTTAGGCATTGTCACAGCAAATGGAATGGAAATCGAAGATTTGGTGGGATTCGGGGCTTTTGGCAGTTTAGGCTGGGTTGGGACCCCCTGACAGCCACCCAACAGCTGTTCCGGCTCCGTATCCCGGCATTCTGAACCAGATCGATGTCATTGCACACAGATGTGCCCCTCAAACGGGGAAATTTTGCGGATGTGGCATTTGGAAGGATTTGTGGAGACTTGGGTGACTTGGTTGGATTTTGGGTGAGAATTGGTGGGTTTGTGCTGCCTTGAAAGAACCGACAGAACCACCACAGTAAACAACCATGGGGCGAACATGTTCTTCCCGAAGTCTCACAGCCTTGTGTGATTTGTGTCAGCTGTGTCTACCGGATGGGAAACAAAAAAACTTTCCTCAAAAATCTAAAAAACTTTTTAGCCAATCAAAAAAACTTTTTCCCAATCAAAAAAAACTTTCTCTACCAGTTTACAGGCAAGCCTAGGAGCATCCGGAGATTTCGTCCCCATCAAAAAAACTTTCAGTACTAGTCGTAGTCGTAGTTGTCGTAGTAGTAGCAGTCGTCGTCGTCGTCGTAGTAGTAGTAGTAGTAGTAATAGTAGTAATAGTAGTAATAGTAGTAATAGTAGTAATAGTAGTAATAGTAGTAATAGTAGTAATAGTAGTAATAGTAGTAGTAGTAGTAATAATAATAATAATAGTAGTGGTGGTAGTAGTCGTAGTAGTCGTAGTAGTCGTAGTAGTAGTAGTAGTAGTAGTAGTAGTAGTAGTAGTAGTAGTAGAGGTAGTAGTACTATTTGTGCTAATAGTGATAAAAGTAGAATTAGTCAAAGTTGTAGTAACAGTGGTAGTAGTCGTCGTCGTTGTCGGAGGTAGTAGTAGTAGTAGGAGCAGGAGTAGAAGTACTAGTAGTAGCACTGGCTGTACTCGCTCTAGTAATGGCGGTAGTAAGAGTAGTAGTCGTAGTAGTAGTAGTAGCCGTCGTCGTCGTCGTAGTAGTAGTAGCAGCACTAGCTGTACNAGTAAGAGTAGTAGTCGTAGTAGTAGTAGTAGCCGTCGTCGTCGTCGTAGTAGTAGTAGCAGCACTAGCTGTACTGGCTTTAGTCATGGCAGCAGTAATAGTAATAGTAGTAGTAGTAGCAGTAGTAACAGGAATAGTAGTAGTAGTAGTCGTAGTAGTAGTAGTAGTAGTGGTAGTGGTAGTGGTAGTGGTACTGGTAGCAGTACGGTTGATAATATAAACCCTGCATTACCCATAATAGGGAATATACCATAAATCCCATAGTTTAGGGTCCTTAAGTTAATGCAGGATTTATATCATCAACACTAGTAGTAGTACTAGTAGTAGTAGTAGTAGTCGTAGTCGTAGTCGTAGTAGTAGTAGTAGTAGTGGTAGTGGTAGTGGTAGTGGTAGTGGTAGTGGTAGTGGTAGTAGTAGTAGTAGTAGTAGTAGTAGTAGTAGTCGCGGTGCTGGTGATGGTGGTGGTGGTGGTGGTGGTGGTGGTGGCCTTCCTTCCTTTCCTTCCTTTCCTTCCTTTCCTTCCTTTCCTTCCTTTCCTTCCTTTCCTTCCTTTCCTTCATTTCCTTCCTGCCATGTGTCCTTCCTTCTTTCCTTCCTTCCTTCCTTTTTTCCTTCCTTTTTCCTTCCTTCCTTCCTTCCTTCCTCCCTCTCTCTCCTCGCCTTCCTTCCTTCCTTCCCTCCTTCCTTCCTCCCTCTCTCTTCT
>BGNK01000647.1:177107-219840 GCA_003297005.1 Symbiodinium sp. clade A Y106 | reverse complement strand
GCGGACGAACAAGGAAGGCCGAGGGGAGACGGAAAAATCTGAGAGCTTGTACAAAGGTACCAATTTTCCTTACCAGTATTGCCAAATGTCTGTACAGATCTGTGACATGCGACAACTTCTGCAAATCCTGAGATTGAAGCAATTTGGTGCATGCTATCGCGACGATTCCCAAGATGTATTCCCAAATTGGAATTAGTGCACGCCGGCGAGACGATTTCCCAGATGTATCCCTGAAGTGGAATTAGGTGCATGGCAGCGTGATGACTTCCAAGATCTCGATGTATTCCCGACTATGTTCTGTGAAAGACAGCAGAAGTTTGATTTTCCTCGGCATTTTTCCCTGTAGCAAAGCGGGGCGTGCTGATCTAGTGTATGCCCTTTTCTGGGTAGGCGCGCTTTGGAGAAAGGAGCGTCACTGCACTTTAAAAAAAAAACCCTACATGGAGGGTCAGGGGACTTAGTAAGTAGTTATATCATAACCCCAGTTGGGGTCCCTTTTAGGGTACTTATGAGTCGACTTATTATCATCTACTTACTAAGTTCCCGAAAACCCTAAACCCTAAACCCCAAACCCTAAACCCCAAACCCTAAACCCTAAACCCTAAACCGCCTCCAAGTACATGGTGGTGCCCAGTTCAACGCCCTAAATATGAAGCCTTTCCGTTCCTTGGCGAGGGCACCCTGCTTAAAGGCTCATGGGACTTAGTAAATAAGGTTTAGGGTTCCTTTTAAAGGGTGGTATAGGGTTCTATAATAGGGTTTAGGGTTTAGGGTCTACTTCAAGGCTCATGGGACTTAGTAAGGCTATAAGTATTACAATTAGGCTTATAACCCCAATTATGATCCTTTAAGTAGATTCCTAGATCCCTACTTCGAGGGTCAGGGGACTTGGGCTTAGAGTTGAGGGTTTAGGGTGTAGGGTTGAGAGTTTAGAGTTTGGGTTTAGGGTTTACGCTTTGGGGTTTGTGGCTCAGGGGAGTTAATAAGTAGGCTATAAGTAGAGGTAGAAGTAGGCAAGTTCAGCTGACCCTGTGAGAATTTCCCCAGATTCCTAGACTTTTTGGTGCCCAACTTCTCGCTTCGAAGTCTGGAACCTTACTGCTTAGGGTTCAGGGTTGAAGGCTTCAGGATTTAGGGTTTGGGGCTAACCCGTCATGGAACCTTTGGTTTTAACCCCTCTACCTTAACTTCGGCATTAAACCCTGACCAAGCACCCCATTCCCTGGACACTAACTTACGGCGTAAAAGGCGTACCCACATGTAATCCTGTCTGATAGACTCGCCCCTCCAATCGTTGCTGCCACTGGGCAGTCGTGCTGAGGCGCCAGCGTTGGTGCAGAAGAACTGCGGCTTTGGCTTGTTTGAGCTTCGGCGGTTCCTCGGGGTTGGGGGCGTGTTTCGGGTTTGCGGTTTGGGCTTAATTTAGGGTTTGGGCTTGAGCACGATGTAATGAAGCGGCATCGCAGTACTTATCACTCTGCCCCATGTGCCCTAAACACGAGCTCCAGCATGGGAGTCCATAGTTACTTCCATGCTGGTATCGGTCATTATCGATCATTCTCCAGGAGAATGTCCGTCCCAACATGAATCACTCACCCCTAAACCCTAAACCACCTAAACCATAAACCCCTACACCCTGAACTCGCCAACATAAGTATTCGCCCCAAACGGCAGAGCCCAATGCCTCATGGTCTAGGGTTGAGGGTTTCGAGGTTTAGGGGTTTAGGGGTTAGATCAGCGGGCCAAGGAAGCCCGAAACCTTAAACTGAGACACGAAACCCTGCTGTAAACCTCGGAGCGAAAAGCCGAGTCTCTGGTTCTTAAGCCCTAGACACACCACGAACACAAAGCATTGTCCATTTCATCTCCCTGTTTCGTTTTTTGCATTGCAGGTGGCACGGACCCTGCGCCAGCCTCAGATGCGCATTTAAAACCCAAAGAGCCCAGTACCACTTAACTAAGGAATAGACCTTAAATTACCGGAAGCTTCATATTATGATTTAAGCTATATCCCTTAATTAAGGGATATTAGAATCCCCTAAACCCTAAACCCTATAGATCCCTTATAGGATCCCTTAATTAAGGGATATTAGAATCCCCTAAACCCTAAACCCTATAGATCCCTTAGAGGATCCCTTAAAAGGAACCCTAAACCCTATAGATCCCTTATAGGATCCCTTTTAAAAGGAACCCTAAACCCTATAGATCCCTTAAAGGAACCCTAAGGATCTTCTGCTTTCCGGGAAGTAGAAGTCTTCAGACTTTTACGTCGGGTCTGGGGCCTGGAGATTCCTGGGCTCAGCGCTCCAAAACTAACTTTTGGTTTAGGCTTTAGAATTTAGGGTTTAGGGTTCAGGGTTCAGGGTTTAGGGTTTAGAGCTCAGGGTTTAGGGTTTAGGGTTTAGGGTTTAGGGTTCAGGGTTTAGGGTTTAGGGTTTAGGGTTCAGGGTTTAGGGTTTAGGGTTTAGGGTTTAGGGTTCAGGGTTTAGGGTTTAGGGTTTAGGGTTTAGGGTTTAGGGTTTAGGGTTCAGGGTTTAGGGTTTAGGGTTTAGGGTTTAGGTTCAGGGTTTAGGGTTTAGGGTTTAGGGTTTGGGATTCCTTGGAGGTGTTCAGTCGTAGATGTTGTGGAGGGTTCCTGAAAATGAAATCCCGATATATCCCTTTGAAAAGGCCAACTTGTCTGAGTTACCGGCAAAGTTTAGGATCTAATGAATCTAACGTTCAGGTTTGTGTTGTCAGCAGTGAGTGTTGCGTCCGACGTTTCGAACTCACAGCGACTTACCTTTGGTTAGTAGAGAATGGAGGAATGGGGTACAATTATAACTACTATTACTACCATTCTTCCATTCCCTACTAACCAAAGGTAGGGTAAGGGCTGGGTTGAGGGTTCAGGGTATAGGGCTTGGGATTTAAGTCTAGGGGCTGAAGGGTCGAAGTCGACTGGTAGGTGTTCGGCGCGCAGGGAAGTCTCTATTCCTGCTAGAGCCTGAACCCTGAGAGCCCTCAGAGCCCCTGTAACCCAGAGACTCCAATATCCCTTAATTAAGGACTATACCTTAAGTTATAGTAGGACCCCTAATATGATTTAAGGAATATTCCTCAATTAAGGGATATAGGAGTTTCTGGGAATCGCATGCACTCACAGTGCCAAGCGAATTGTACTGCAAGAACCTGTAAGATATCCAACCCCCCCCCTCCGAAGCCATATGTTGTTGCGCTGTTCTGAATATGCGTTCCAGTAAGTTCAACTTGAAAGTAGATGGCCCGAAAGCAGAAGCCAGAAAGTTGCACGGGTTCACCCTAAACGCCAGAACCCTACACCCTAGAAGCCTAAACCCTAAACCCTAAACCTTGAACCCCAAAGCCCTACCGTCAGGCCGCAAAACCCTGAAACCTCAAGCCCAGGGCCGGAGAGAACCATCCACAACCACCCTAAACCCTAAACCTTAAACCTTAAGTGTTCCTTTAAGGGCTCCTTTAAAGGAGCCCTAGGCATCTTTGAGGTTCCTTTAAGCGTTCCTTCAAGCGTTCCTTTAAGGGCTCCTTAACGGGAGCGAAAAGTCCTAAGAACCGAGGAAGGGGCCCTCGCAGTTCTCGTGGAGATCCTTCGACAAGCTCGGAGCTTGTGGCCCCTGCAGGAGATGATTGGGGTTTATAGGGTTTAGAGTTTAGGGTTCAGGGTTGAGGGTTTAGGGTTCAGCGTTTAGGGTTTGGGGTTTAGGGTTGAGGGTTTAGCGTTTAGGGTCGAGGGTTTAGGGTTTAGGGTTGAGGGTTTAGCGTTTAGGGTCGAGGGTTTAGGGTTGAGGGTTTGGGGTTTAGGATTAGGTTGGAGGGCTGACTTGGAGAGTCAGGGGACTTAGTACGTAGGTTTAATGTAGAGTTATCAATAACCCTTCAAGAGATCAATTGTGGTTATGATACCGAATAGTCTGTAAGCACTACTTGCTCAGTACCCCGACCCTCCATGTAGAGGGAGGACCAGGTACTCCAGGAGCGGCTTGAATCATGTACATGAACAGGTCAGCCAATGAGTATGGACAACGAAGCCACACCATCAGTGAAACAAACCCAACATATGTAGACGCACATGCATGTATGAGTATGTAACATACATAAGCAGGTATATATGCTGAGCGGCTGTGACTCTCTATGATGAACTGTTCTTTCTTCTGCCATGACTATGTCAGCTCCTGTTTAAATGGGTTCCTCAAGTTGAATTACACATGCTCCAGTAAACGGCCTGAAGTGCTTGGAATCCATGACACCAAGTTCTTTTTCAGCCCAAAAGCCCCATACCCTAAACTCCAAGCCTTCAATCATAAAGCCCTCAACCCGGAACGCATAAACCCTAAAGCCCTAAACTGAAGCCCCGAAACTTGATTCTCTAGACCTTAAGATAGTTCGCAGCCCTTAGCCCGCAATTCCACCCCTGCAAAGCCCTCTGTTACACAGCCCTATACAATACCTTAGTCTAAAGCTTCAAAGTCTAGCAGACCCGCAGTAGAACTTGGATTTCGCTCAAGAAATCCCTGCAACGCCACCCCACACAACTACGGAGTCCTAATTTAAAATATCTCTGGGCGAGGATGCTGCTGCTGACGATACAGTCATTATCCAGATCGATACTGTCAAGGGGCCTGCGCCCCAGTTCCACACGGGGTTGGGCTGCCAGAACTCCTTAATTAAGGAATGCAGGGCTTGGGTTGGGGATCTATGGTTCAGGCATGAAAGAAAGTTTTGAATTAGAACCGACAGACCCTTCCTCCAGCATCACGGAGCCTCAGACGAAAGCCATGACCGCTAAAACCCTGCAGAGAATCCCCAGTCCTAGCTCACCGCCATAGCTGTCGAACCATCGTCGGCTGCAGACTTAGCATGGAACGATCGGTGCTTCGGCGGACGGGCGGCAGCTTGAGGCGAGTGGACGTTGCACACAGTTCAAGTGCTTCTTCCTGGCGCGCAGCCACACCGACTGCGTTGCTTGTTACACAAAAGGAGCTGTGTCACGACGAGGACTGCAGCCTCTGTGTAAACACCCGCTTGCGTCTCGACTTGCTCAAGAAGTCGATCTGATCCGAGCTTTCACCGCACCGTCTTGCAGGGACTGTCTGGGAAGAACATTATTACAGGCGTACCTAGTAGCTCGGGAAATGTTATCCAAAATCTGATTGAAGCGGTCGTTGCCCTAGATGCATAGTCATTCCTGCTTACAGCTCTTTAAAACCTACACCATGCACCCTAAGTCTGCCTCTTCAATGACAATCACATCCGAAGCTACCCAATGCCTTGCATGCTTGAAGCCCTGGAAAGCCCTCCTACTACATACAGCTGCCTGAATACTTAAGAAGTTCTGGCTATATCGCCGCTATTAGGGGGACTAAATCGGAACCCTGCATTACAGCCTGAAGCCCCGCAAATGTGGCCCTAAACCTTCCTTAAGGACGAAAAGAACCCTAAAAGGGTTTAGGGTTCATCTACCTTATAGGGATTCATAGGATAATTCTGCAGGGCCCCTTCTTTTAAGGGCCATTTGGTCCTTAAGGTTTACAACACCCTGTTACAAGTGCCGAAGTTCTCAGATCCTTTCACGGGAAACCCTGAGTCTGTGGTACTTAAAGGCTCATGGGACTTAGTAAGTAAGGTTATAAGTAGGATATAATTAGGATAACCCCACTTAGGGGACTTATAACCCCAATTATAACCTACTTACTAAGTTCCATTAAGTACTGATATCTTGTGACAGTGCCTGGGATTCACGTGGGAGTTTCCGAAAATAGGGGACCCTAATCTAGTACCCTAAATAGTAGGATCCTTATTATAAAGACCCCAAAATACGGTACCCCCTATTTTCCGGAAACTCCCACATACTACAGTTTTGCCCACAAACCCTGGTCCGATTGTCAGGGCCCTAAAACCCTCAATGTTTGAATCCTGCTAGAGCCATTCTGGCACCTGCAAGGAACGCTACTCTGAGCAATGAAACTGCTGTATTAAACTCTAGACTCTACCTAGACCCCCCAACTACCCTCTAACATACCCCAAACACCCACTATTAAGGGCCATTATAGGCTCCATTAAAGGGCCCTTGGGGGGTCCTGGTAAGCTCTAAAACCTCAAACCGCGGTTTTTGGAATCCTCATCGACTGAAAGGAGATGTGCTCTAGATATACCCACACGTGGTTCCCTGAACGGAACTCTATTCTCAGTACACCCACAGCTCCTCCGAAACCCCAGACCAGACCCTACTTAGACCCCACAAGTATGTAAAATATTCGTTTCTTACAGGTGTTGAGCAATGTTTACCTACTTTGGCGAGGTTTAGGTGAGCCATAAGCAGGTCCGTCGCTTCAGAGACCCTAAACTCTAAGCTGTAAGCAGGTCCTTCGTTTCAGAGTTGCTGCTTCTTCACCCGGGCGAGTTCAGACCTGAGACAGCCGATATCAGAGTCGGGAGGGTCTGAGGCTTCAGGGCTTTGGGCTTCAGGGTTTTGGGGTTTAGGGTTCATTGTTTTGGGGCTTTGGGGTTCTGGATTTATGTGGGCTTCAGTGGTTTAGCATTCGGGCCATGATGGGTTGCATCGGTGTCCTTTTTGCAGTGTTTGGGAGTGTAGGGTGTTAACAAGATTTCTACACGGGTCCTGTAAATAAAGGGGTCTATGTCTATACGTGCTGCAGACGGGTTTGGGGTTTACGAGTTTACAGGTACAGGGTTTTGGGTTGTGTGGATTCCAGGTTTGGGCTTGGAATTGGGAATAGAATTTGTGTGTCTGGTGTAGGGTTTCAGGAGGTGTACCAGAATTCCAATTACGACAGGCATGAACCGGAATCTATGCCATCAACCTTAAATCCCGCAGCCTAAACCCTAAATACCAAAAACCGGAGTCCCTGAAGCCCTAAGTCTTACATGCTAACACTAAGCAAGAGCTTCAGTGCTCTTGCGACAAATACGCACTCCTAGCGAGGCACTTGATGAGATGCCCGGGATGTGCAAGTCATAGTACCCGTACAGTACCCAGACCCCCGGGAGGATCTAGAAAGTAGATCCCTTAATTTGGGGCCCTATACTACTAAGGGTACTTTATAGGAATCCCCATTAAGGGATCTACTTTCTAGATCCTCCCGGGGGTCTGGGTAAGTACCTTTGTCGAACCCTCATAGCATCCCTTACTTGGAGAGTCGAGGGACTTGGGACCCTCATTGGGGTTATGATAGTATCCCTTGTAGGAACCCTAAAACCCTAAAGCCTAAGCTTTAAACTGAACTCGTGGGACTCGGATTTCGCAGCTCTTCGACTTCCTCGGATCGTCCTTTGAGGAAGTATAGAAATCTTGGCGCTCTTCTGGTTGACGCTTTGGACTTTAACTTTTTGAGCTTCTATATGAACTATAACAAGGGGGCTAAAAGTTTAACTTTTAGGAGGGGTACAAAAGCCAGCCAAGAAAAGGCGTGCTTTTTTTTTATAAGGGTGCCGCACTATTTATGGAATCACAGCACGGACCCTAATTCGGAAAACTACCCCACATGGCAAAGGCAATGGATGCTAAAGATGCTTCCGAACAAGATGAACGCGACTGCCGGGCACTCTGACTCGTGGCGCTTGTCTTTTCCGGAAGCTTAAACCTGGAACCTAAAGCATAAATTGATCAACCTAAACTCGAGAGCATTGGGGATCTGCATGATCTACACGCCTGTCCTCGTGCACAGAACATACGAGAACATACTACAATATATTATGCATAACACACTACAACATCATATTATACGATATGATATCATATCATATAAGACAATAATATAACTATAGTAAGGTGTACACATATATATATATGTATATATATATATATATATAGTCTGCTAAAGTCTTGTACAGTGCAATGTAGCATACACCAACACCAAGCTCTTGCTACATCATGGTTAGACCTGGCACCTCCCATCGTCTCGAAGCTGTTGTTCGGGACGAGATTCGTGACCAACGCCGATTCGGGGCATCTGGGTTTAGGGTTTAGGGACGTTTATCTAGGAATCTAGGGCTGAACATCAGGAAGACTTTGGAGGATGTCAGAAGTTTCTGCAGTGCATCTGACTGGCAACGCTGGAAACACACATTCCCACACCCAGACTTCAACAGCCCTGAACCCTAAACCCAAAGGATCAGGCAGGTGCAAAAAAAAGGAACGAGGCTCTCTGGATGCTCTGCAGACGGAAAAAGGCCCTTAAAAAAAAAAGGGGCCAGGTTATGGACGGGGGCTCAAGCAGGGCCCCTCTTAAGGTCGCAATATTCAGGATTCCTTCGGCTCCATGCACCCTCAAGTATATACTGAGGCTCTTAAGCGGTTCGAGCCCTGTGGGATGCTGGAATCAAAGCGCCGTCAGTTATAGTAGAAGCCAGAAAGTTGGAACATGACTTTAGGAGGATTAGTGCTAGGATCCCTTATACTTTACCTTAAGGGCTTGAGGATAATGATGTTCCAACTTTCTGGCTTCTGGTATAAGACCTTCCGGGGATGCGGGTTGACAGGACTGTGAGAAATGGTTTCCTGTCATGTCGGGCTAGGGGAGGCGAGCGCGCAGCCGACTTTAGAGAGGGAATGTACATGGTGACCTGGTGGCCCCCTTAATGATAACTCAGGTCCATTTATGTACTGTAGCTGCCCTCTGTAATCAACTAGTTTTTCCCTTGCGAGCAGTGGTTTTCTGAGAGCCCTAGACCTGAAACTAGAGACGTCTTGCCACTTCCTCCTCAACCCCAGTACCATGGAGCCTGAACCACGAATCCATCATGTCACCAGTCAGGTTCGTTATTTTCCTGTTTCCATCCTGGCCCGCTCAAAATCCTGGGTCCTGAGGCAAAGCTTCGGGTCTAGGAGTCTAGGATCTAGAGTTTGGGGTCGATCGTTTGCAGCACATCCGAGGTCGCCAAGGAAAGCGCCCCCGAAGGCGGCGTGGAGACTGTCGCGGCCTGAGCATCATCGTTCGACAGGTGGACTTCAGGTGTTGGATCATGTTGGATCGTCACTGTAGAACATACTCAGTACCTAGACCCCCCAAGTACCCTCTAACATACCCCAAATACCCACAAATAGGGCCATTAGGGCTCCATTAAAGGGCCCTTGGGAGGTCCTGGGAGTTGAATCATGTTGGATCGATACTGTATGTTACTGTAGCACGCTCAGTAATATCATCTCCTGATAGTCCCGGATTCCTGTGTGACAAAATGCCCCTAATCCCTATTCGACTTATTAAGCTACCATTTGCTTAAGGGCCCCCAAAAATAAAAAATAATAATCCCTATAGTACCCTATTAAGGGATTATGATTTTTTATTTTTTGGGGGCCCTTAAGCAAATGGTAGTAAGCCGCCGATATTGAGGGGTCTCAACTCTTGAAAAGCTCCTAGAGGGCCGGGAACCTCCAAAGCACGTGGCTCTTGCACCCTGAGCGATCCCCATGATCTCCTTTTTAGGGTTTCAGGTGCAGGGTTTAGGGCAGGATTCGCGTTGCAATGCCCCAAGCCCTGAGCCCTACACCCTAGTGACATGCAGGCGGTGGTAGTATTGACGAAGTGGACAGTCAGAACGCTCAGACTGCAAGAAGCTACGGCTGCTGCTTCTGCTGCTACTAACTGGTGATGATGATGCTGATGAGCAGGAAGAAGATTGTGTTGCTTATGGTGATAATGACCATGGCGACGAAGAAGAAGGCTATTCGATAATTACAACTAGTTCTTGTCTTGCTCTGATTATGTTCAGTGCTGTCGCTGAATTCGCAGGAGCTGCCAACTGACAAGCGTGTCCTGGATTTCGAATCAGCCTGGGCGCCAAGAGCATGTCCCAAACGATCACATAGAAGGTTTCAGGGCTGATTAACTTTCAAGCAAGTTCAAGTTTTCTTTGAGAGAGGAGCAGGAAGTGATAAGTAGGATAGCAAGTCTAGTCCCAGTAGCTATTTGGGGTTTAGGCTTTAGAGATAGGGGCAGTAATGGCTGGTAGTACTGTACATGGTAGCTGGGCAGTTATTTCAATCTTTTGGGCTTTTGGGCGTGTAGATCCCCGCTGAAAACTGGCCGCTTGAGCTTGGCTTTAGCTATGGACTGGGCTTTGATCGTAGGCTGAGAGCAGTGGTGAGATCTACGGCACTGATCTTAAGCTACAGAAACCCTAAACCGCTAAGCTACAGAAAGCCGAACCCCTATATCCGAAACCCGTAAACCCTAAACCCAAAACCCTAAACCCAAAACCCTAAACCCTAAACCCTAAGCAGGGTTCGGGTCTCTATTTCCCTAAAGGCTGAACCTTTGCCCGACCGTACCAAGATGTAAGGGTTCCTTTTAAAGGGATCTGTAAAGGTTCCTTACTATAAGGGATCTATAAGGCTACTGATCTGTTGCTTCCACTTGGAGTCGGCAAGGGTCTAGGCAGTTGTCTTTTCGGGATTTTAAGGTTCAGGATTTACTATGGTCTCCTTAGGAATTATTTTGTATTTTTGTTTATAGAAAGCCCAAGAGAATATTAAAACTATTTTTTTTATTATGGTTCTAAGGGGGGTATAGTTTAGGGGTTGAGGGTTCAGAGGAGTCTACCAGTTGTGCATGTCGGACTTTACGTTTTAGGGTGTTGGGGTGTTTGGGGGCTGAAGACTTAGAGTTCGATGTGTCAAGGCTTACTACGGTTTTTTCTCTGACACGCCCCAGGTCGATTTTTATGTAAATTCGAAGCCTTCGATCCAGATGCTGAGCCCAAGATACGCAACCATCCTGAAACCTAAACTCGAGACTGTTGGAATCGCGCCCAAATCTAGTATTACGGGGGCATTCCATAATAATCTCGGCTTTATTTATTTTTGCAAGTTCAGTGCTGTCTTCATTACACATGATCAGAGGACTTTGCTTAGTAAGCACCTTAGCTGGGCTTATAGGCATGTAGGGGCAGAGTTGCCTAACCTATAAGCCTAGTTACCATCACTAATTCCATACCCTAAACCCGAAACCCTAACCCTAAACACCAAAATAAGGTACCCCTAATTTCGGAAACTCCCAAAAAAAATCGCTCAAAGCCTTCATCTCGGCACCTTGTTGAGTCAAACCGTTGGACTGCGAAACCCACGAAACTCTAAGACTCGGAGTTTCCGAAAATTGCGGGTACCTTATTTTGGGGTCCTTATAATAAGGATCCTACAATTCAGTGCACTTTATTAGGGTCCCCTATTTTCGGAAAGTTCGAAACGCTTACGATGCCTGCGATAAACCCATATAGCAACCGAAGCCCCAATATGCTCAACCCAAACCCTCAACCGTAAACCTCTACACGCATAGACGTTAAACGCTCGACACAACCCACTTCCTTTATCCCTAAACCCCGAACTTTAAATGCAAAGCCCAAAACACTAAACCCTAACCCCAAAAAGCGTATAAACCCAACGCCAATAGCCCCAAAATCCTTAACTCTCCGCTCAGTCCCTGAAGCGATGTCCCGGGCTCAGATGGGAACAGGCTTGGGGTTAGGTTAAGGCTTTAGACTTTAAGGGTTGAGGCGCCTTTTGGGGGGCTCAAGGTCTTCGGGTTCCGTGGCTCCCTGTCTAGGTTTGCACAGTGGCTTTGTTTCAAGTTGTACTACATAGTCATCGTCGTAAGGGGAAGCCCTATCATACCCCCAAATCCTAAAAGCTGAACCCCAAAACCCTTAAGCCCTAAACCCCCCTAGCCCCCTAAACCCCCTAAACCCCTATTCCCCACACCCTCAACCCACGGCCGGCGAAGTCGGCCCTATGTTCAAAAGCCCGACACCGCTTCTGAAGTGCAGCGCAGCCCAAAATCATCACAACCTCTGCCGCCAACGCGGAACGATAACGATAATCTAGTGGCAATTATAATTAGACTGGGGGTGCCATTTATTGGAATATTTAAGAATCATGATAAGGGTCACTATAGGAACACCATACCAATCGAAACAATATGAAAATCATAGCAGTGCTGCTGCCGTTCATAGTGCACTTCTGCAGTTGGCAGTTTCAGGAAAGATAGTGTGCAGAGACCCCGAATATAGACACTTAGGAGCAGTAGCACCCTCGTGGGCTGTTCATTCTGGCTCTCCTCATCGAAACTGAACAAGGGGTAAAAGGCAGCGATGCCACCTGGCACAGTCAGCAGCTAGAAGCTCTGCGGGAGAGGGCCAGCCTCCGGCTTCGGCGCCGGACGCTGACGCCACCACGCCGCCACCACCCTTCTCGGGCGGCGGCGTGGCCGCGGCATGCAGATGTGGATCCACATCTGTATGCGGCCATGTTTCCGGAGGCGAGTTCAGCTTTACGGGCCCCTTATGACATCAGGTTCTTTTTGTTTTGCATTGAAGGAAACTTACGCTGAGCAGCAGCGGTACAAAGCCTGAAGCGATGCGGCCATGTAGTTTAGGGCTGAAGGGTTTAGGGTTCGAGGGTTTAGAAGATCCAGCCTTTTTTAGGCCCTCTTAGGAAGAGAACCTTGTTGTGAAAGGGTACTGGTGTAGCGGGCATAAACCCTTAAACACCCTTTAAAGCTGTGATACACGCTACAAAACGCTTCTAAAACCCAGTGAAAACCTAATCCATCTACCCTAAACCTTAAAACCTATAGAAACCGATCAAAGCCCTGATCCCTATACCTTAAAAGCCTCTAGAAATAGAAACCTATTAAAGCCCTATATTCCTTCATTCTCAAGCCAGCAGAAACCTATTAAACAACTATAATTAGCCCTAAACCCTAAACCCTAAACCCCTAAACCCCTAAACCCCCAAACCCCTAAACCCCTAAACCCCTAAACCCCTGAACCCCTAAACCCCTAAACCCCTAAACCCTAAACCCCTAAACCCTAAACCCCTAAACCCTTAAATCCCTAAACCCCTACACCCCCTAAACCCCTAAACCCCCTAAACCCCTAATGACCCTAAAGAGTCTCAGCAACTCAGCGCTGGCCCAGGTGCGGCGGGCTCGAACCCCGACCGAAGCAAATCTCCGAAGAAGAAGAAAAAGAGCGTGGCTTAGGGCCTTGGAGTTTAGGGCTGCGACTTAGGGTTACCCTAAACCCTAAACCCTAAACTCTAAACCCTAAACCCTAAACCGAGGGTTTAGTTCTTTAGGGTTTTAGGCTGCTCTGCTCCTGTGGCTAAACTAAAAGTTCAGAGTCCTTGATCATGTGATCCTCGATCTTGCTTGGAGGGTCGGGTGACTTAGGAAGTAGGTACTTGATCGACTTTTAGTACCCTGAACTATCCTGAAAATGAAACCTTAGAGCGCAAATCCTGCTTGGAGGGTAGGGAGGGGGACTTAGTAAGTAGGTACTTCATAGACTTATAAGTATCATAACTAGGCTGTGGTTTTTGTTTCATGGGGACCCTTAGGGGGGTACTTGGAGGGTCGGGGGACTTAGTAAGTACATAATAACTAGACTTATAAGTATCATAACCCCAATTAGGATCCCGTTTAGGGTACTTCTAACTCTACTTGTTACCTTCTTCCTAGGTTGTATTAGGGAGACCCCTTCCGAAGGGACCCTTTTGAACCCTACTTCTGGCTCTCGTAACAGGGACCTCATTCAGACAGTCTATCTCCCCAAGGGCCCCCAATCCCAACTCCTGCTCTTACTGACCCTCCAAGTACCCTGAGCCCGATCCAACGGTAAGCCTGAAAACACCAAGCCCAGAAGGGTTTAGGGTATAACTAAACCCTAAACCCTAAACCCCAGAGAAAGGGCCCACTGCTTTAAAAAAAAACCCAAATCCTAAGTCACGGCCCTCCAACCGTACACTTTTCAGGGTCCTGGTTCTTCTCTGCTTTTCGGGCTTTGGAAGGCTTTGGCTCTGGATATTTAGGGATTTGGTCTTCGCGGCTTTGGGGATTCCTGGGTCTACCTTAACCCAGACCCCCGGGAGGATCTAGAAAGCAGATCCCCTAATTTGGGGCCCTATACTACTAAGGGTACTTTATAGGAACCCCCTTTAAGGGATCTACTTTCTAGATCCTCCCGGGGGTCTGGGAATCCCAAATATCCTACCTTGTTACAGACTTATACTAATCATAAGATTTGGTAGGGTTTTGGGTGTGAGCAGGCTCCGTCTTCTTGCTGTTAGTATTATTAGGGTGAGGTAGGATGGGGTGATTTGAATTTGAGGGTGCGTGATGCTGTCTGCATTGACTAGAGTAACGTAAACCCGAAACCCTGAAACCTTCAAACCCTTCAAATTCCTAAAGTTTAAGCCCTGGAGCCTAAGACCCTAAACCCCAAGCCCCAAAGCCAGCTTTCAGCTTCCTTTAGCAGCCTTCGTGAAGTAGAGAGCGGTCGGCATTCCTGTGATTGTCATGATGATTGTCATGATGATGATGATGATGCTTGAAGGGTCGGGGGACTTAGTAAATGGTTATTTTATAGACTTATAGGTATCATAGCCCCACTTCGGGTCCCTTTTAGGGTACTTATAAGTCTACTTACTACCTACTTACTAAGTCCCTGCGACCCTCCAAGTGATGCTTAAGGGCTCAGGGTATTTAGTAAGTAAGGTTATTGTGGTTGTACGTGCCCTAAGTAGGGTTATCCTAATTATAACCTTACTTGTCACATTACTAAGTCCCATCAGCTTTAAAGTATGATGAGGATGAAGATGAGACTGGGTACCAGGATGGTCACTCCTCTTCCCTCCTGTCTTTGTCATAATTAGTGCCAGCAGCGGCCGTTACCTTCACGATTGTTAACCCACACCGTGAACGATTCCATGAGAAATTTCCACGTCCACATTTATCGACATTCAGAGTGGGAGGAACGCCAAAACCAAGGCAGTTGCAAACGCTACTGCTGGTGCTTCTACCGTTGCTTGTGAGGTAGTTTCGATGCGCATTGTACCCCCAAACAGAAACAGACGGAACCTCCTGTCCCACCCCAAAACTAAGCCTAAACCCTAAACCTAAACCCCAAAAAACCCTAAACCCTGAAGCCCCTAAGCCGTGGAATCTCTGCCTTGGCCGTCGGTGAATCAAGCTGCGCAGTCGTTGATTACTGGTTATAGGACTTTACGCAGGCCCGCCGGTGTGGTTTGGTTCAGGGTTTAGGGCTTAGGGCTTAGAGTTAGAGTAGGATTACCTGGAGGTTTAGGGCTTTCAGGTGGTTCAGTTTGGTTTCCAGCTTCATTGATGTGCATTTGGCATGTCGGCTTGTTTTGCACAACGTCGGAAGAGGATTAGTTATCATTCTTGGAGTACCCAGAGAGCCCAATATCCCTTAATTAAGGAATATACCTTTAAATCATAAGGGGTTACTTGGTGTGGCTTGAAAAGGCGAAACTCCTTAATTACGGGCTATTGGGCTTTCTGCCACTCTGCACTACAGATCTGGACACGTGGCTTCTTGTAAGGATTTGGGGCCAGCTTAGAGCTCATGGGGTTCCCAAAACCCTAAAACCTCAACCGTAATATAGGGGTGCTATAAGGGCCTTAATTGGGTTAGGGTTTTGGTTTCCTTTAAGGGTTCCTTGTAAAGCGGTCTATAAGGATTACTAGAAGGGGTATTATGGGGGTTTAGTATAGGGGCCCAAATAATTACCTATACTATTTTGGGGTTCCTTATTATAGTTATGGTATAGTGGGCCCCAAAACACTATTCTAGTGATTAAAGCGCCTATAGGGCCTATAGTAAGCCCCAAACCCTAAACCGGAACCCTGATCCCCTAAACCCTCTCGGAGGGAGATCGTGAACATCGTAGCTCGTTGTATGTAATACGGAGCCTCTCCATGAAGCACCACTCCATGGCAAGCTCGACACGAAGCATGTGGGTAGTTCTCTAAATTAGGGTCCCTTTTGGGATCCTTTTCCAAGCTTGCCGTGATGTTTTTGGGACCTAAAACCGGACCCTGCTTCGGAGAGCTACCCGTGTGGAATGTAGCAGGTTGATGTGATCTGAAGTGTGAGGCGTCGGGTGTTTACTTGGTTCGGGGGTGCAGCTGTGGTCCGGGAGGATGCGTTGGCTCCAAACCGAAGCTCCAATCTCAAGCATTTCTCGACACTGAAACGCCCCTTCAAAAGCTTGACAAACCTTGGTAAACTCCAAACCTAACCCAAAGAATTCACGGACCTAAATAACTACTAACCGTTTTCCTGAGGGCGCCTTCTATACTACACCATACCCGGACACCCTATTCTAATTGTTCTGGCTCCTATGTTAGTTTAGGGTTTAGGGTACCCTTTGCAGAGCCCAATCTCCTCCTGATCTGCAGGAACATCCCTCATGGCGGAGGTGGGCCCTCCAGGTCTTTTCATTTTGGGTGTAGGGTTGAAGGTGCAGGGTTTACATAAATTTATGAAGGGATTTAGGGTTTATGGTTGAAGGTTCAGGGTTTAGATACATTTATGAAGGGATTTAGGGTTTATGGTTGAAGGTTCAGGGTTTAGATACATTTATGAAGGGATTTAGGGTTTATGGTTGAAGGTTCAGGGTTTAGATACATTTATGAAGGGATTTAGGGTTTATGGTTGAAGGTTCAGGGTTTAGATACATTTATGAAGGGTTTTAGGGTTTAGGGTTGAAGGTTTAGGGTTTACATAAATTTATGAAGGTATTTAGGGTTCAGGGTTGAAGGTTTAGGTTGAACAGAGGCCTGTACGGTCTTCAGGCCGTGCAGGTTCCGTATTTCTGGAGTGAACCACGTAGTGTCGAGCGTATGAGCGGTTTGCTGCTGAAGGTTTTGAGGGCGCTTGGGTATGTGGCTTTTGATGATACCAGTACTAGTCAGAATTACTAACTGTACTGGTAGGAGAAATAGCATGAAGCTATGCCGGTATTACTGTTGCATCTAGCATATATGGCCGGTAGCTGTACCAGTAGTAAGTCGTGCTTTGGCATATAAACCTCCATCTTGAAAGACACAACCAGCCTATGTTTCTGGGTTTGAGCGGAAAGTGTCGTTTGTTTGAGTGGTTGCCGCTGCCCTGGATATTTGTTTAGCCATAGGTATCCATGTTTGCATTGCTGTTTGTGCCTTTATGGGAAATCTCACTTCAAGATGCTTGAAGGAGGAACATGCACCTCTCATGGACATCGTCAAGAGAGCGGAGCACAGTTGGCAGATGGCTTTCTTGAAACCGGCAGCGGCCAGCATCCCCAGTCCGGCGGCGGTGCCTACGGAAAACCTGAACATCCTCGCCCAGGAAGAAGGAGGCAAGACGGAAGAAGGGCAGACAGCCGAGCAAAGGAGGGCGAGCTTCGTGACGGCCTGCAAAAAGGCCGAGGCATAATCAGTAATGGTATTCCTTCGATTCCGCAACGTAAATACGATTGTATCACTTGAACCCAAACCCAGTTCTAATTTAAGCGTTGGGGGGGTTAGAGTTGGGGAACTATCCCTAGACCCTCGTAAAAAAACACATAAGACCCTTTACAGCCCCATAACCCACCATAGCACTTCAAAAGCCTTTCGGTGATTCAGACCCCGTAAACCCAAGGCTTTGGTTTGGGAGGGCTTTCGCCATTTCATAGAGGCCACGCCGTAACCCCCCCAAACCTATAAACCCTAAACCCCAAACCCCAAACCCCAAACCCCAAACCCTAAACCCTAAACCCCAAACCCCAAACCCAAACCCCTGAAGCCCCAAACCAAGGCGCCGTCGCTAAATGACTTCTTCAAGAAGGACAAGAAGAAGAAGATCAAGGTCCGGTTTAGGGTTTAGTGTTTAGGGGTTTAGGGTTTAGGGTTTAGGGGTTTAGGGTTTAGGGTTTAGGGTTCCCTCAAGCTATAGTCTCCTTAGAAAGTGTCTTTTTGTTCATAACAGAACCCAAGAGAGTATAACATATTCTTTTTACTATGGTTCTAAGGGGGATATAGCAAGGATCCTATAAAGGTTCCTTCTAAGGGATGCTGTAATAGGGGATGGGTTCTAGTTTTACCTGTGCAGGGCTTAAGGGATCCTATAGCGGTTCCTTGTAAGGGGTCCTACAGGCTAGCGGTACGGCTTTAGGACTGGGAAAGGTTTCTTTCAGGGCTGCTTTCGGGCATCAGGATTGATGCTTCAGCTTGTTTAGGGTTTGGGGCTTTAAGGTTTTAGGGTTGAGGGCCTTGCAACCTCTTTTGAGGGCTTTGGGCATATGGGGTTTCGGTTTTTAGGGCTTCAGGATTACGGGATTCAGAGCTTCAGGGTTTTGGGTTTAGGGCCTAATGTTCCGAATGCTTTGACCCGAGAGGGGGTCTGGGCACTTTGAAGCCCTGACGACCTAAACCCTGACCCTAGGTTCAGACTTTGGGTCTAGGTTCCTGAGTAGTACCCTTTTGCCCTTTTTGTTTTAGGGTCCCCTTATTAGAACCGAATAGTAGGAAACAGGGTACCCTTATTAGAAAGGGTCTACTCAGGAACCTAGGGGTCCTTAGTTCAAAATGTGAGTTTCCGAAAATTAGGGCTACCTTATTTGGGATCCTTACAATAAGGATCCTACTATTTAGGGTGCTATATTAGGGTCCCCTATTTTCGGAAACTCCCAAATGTTTTATGTAGGGGGTCGGTGGAATGATTAGCAATTTTTCCTTAAGGCCCTACGGGATCCCTCATTGTTATATGGGTGGTTGTCAAAATTGTGGTGCCTTTTTGGGTCCTTATCATAATACGGCACCTATTATTTAGGGTACCCAAAAAGGAACCCTAATTTTGACAACTACCCATATGTACATGTGAAAAGTATACTACCATTTGCCCCAAAACCCTATTCCGAGGAGTGGCAGCCCTGCCTTGGGTCTGGAGTTTAGGTTGGGTACTGCCCCCACTCAGTAACAGTTGGATAATATTCATAATATAGATATATTAGGACCTTAATGGTAGCCTTATTATAGACTGTTACTATATGGGTGCAGTACCCAAAGTTTAGGGTTTAGGATGGCTTCGGGGCTGGTGGTTGGGTTTAGGGTCCTAAGGAATCGGTTCAGAGCCTCAGGGCTCTAAGCTTTGAAACCTGGGATTCGGATTGAAGGATTAGGGATTCGGGCTTAAGGATTAAATAGGGTTTGAGGTTTAGGACTTAGGATTTACGGTTTGGGGTTTTAGGGATTTGGGTTTAGGCGTGGTACCTGGGGGCCATGCTTCAAAGAAAAGCATGCAGCATCGAAACCTCTCAGAATGGACTCTGTTTTCACTCCTGTTCAAACCGCGCATACTTTTGACTACTGCCCCTGTAAGACCCTCGAATCCTAGAGACACTATATAGAGAACATGACCATTCTATCGGATGAGATGAGGCAAGGTCCTGGGTTCAAGTCTACATAACCTAAGGTGCATGCCTCCAAATGCTGCAAACCCTAAACCTTAAACCTCAGCACTCCTGGAATTATTGAGAAGAAGTAGAAGCCTTTGCAAAGCCATGAAACCGTGAAAACAACCAAAACACGAAACAATCAATCTTTCGCTAGATCCTGGAATCGCCCAATCCCTGAACCACAGACACCGAACTGAAATGCCAAGGCAGTAAAGCCCCAGGCAGTAAAGCCTCGAACTAAAACCCGCTGAACAAAGTGGCTAACAAAAATCCCATGCCGCGCATCAGGGCACGAATCTCAACAATGCCACGAACGAGAAGCCTGCTGTTCCTCGGGTTGGTTTAATTGTCGGTGGTTTGGCTTCTTGCTTTGCTTTTTGTGTTTACTTCGGTGCCTAGATTTCTGCAGTTTTACGTTTCACCATAGGTAACACCCTAAACCCCAAACCCTAAACCCCAAACCCCTAAACATTAAAACAGCGCACCCGATGTTTTATCGGGATACGGAGGAACTTAGCTTAAGATCCAGGAGCCCTACACCTGAAACGCTACGATACGCCACAGCCTCAAAAACCTCCCAGAGAATATTCCTTAAATTATAGTAGGGTCCCTAATATGATTTAAGGAATCTTCCTTAATTAAGGGCCCACAACAGCCCCAGGCCCTCCAGACCCTCATCAGCCGAGTCGAACAATCTCATCGCCCAAAAATTGGGAGTTTCCGAAATTAGGGGTACCTTATTTGGGGTTCCTTTTAAAGGGGTTACAATATAAGGGTACTATAAGGGTTCCTTTAAAGGGCTCTATAAAGGGTTTAGAGTTTCCGAAAATTAGGGGTACCTTATTATGGGGTCCTTATAATAAGGATCCTACTATTCAGAGTACTATATTAGGGTCCCCTTTTTTCGGCAACCCCGCTTTGGCCTTGGGCTTTAGGGTTCGGAGGATCACCCAGAAAATTAGAGTATACGGTCTAGCCCCACCAGCCGACAAAGCTTTCTTACATAGGCACCCTTCCGCTCCAAGAGAGGGATTTGATTTGTGCCTTACATTGAACTAAGGCTGGAGGATCATTGTAGTTCTGAGAATTTTGCGCATAACATAGTTAGGGGTTGTTTAGAGCTGAGGATTGAGGACGAAGTGCTTAAGGTTTGGTAGAGGTAGGGTTTAGGGTTTAGGGTTGAGGGTTTAGGGTTTAGGGTTTAGGTATGCATCTGCATCCGAGGAGCTGGAGGAACTGCGCGCTAGTCCTCCAAGCCTAAACACCCCACTAGACCCGCAACTCTAAACCATTCCCACTCAATGAACACATGCGTCACAGGCCCCCACGCCCGAAGAACCTTACAGGTTCAGGGTTTTGGTGATTTGGGTAATATACCCCCAAACCCTACTCTAACTCGTAAGGCCCTGTACCATAGAACCCTACTATAGATCCCTTATAGACCTCTTTAAGGAACCCTTCACCCATTGACTACCCCCAAACCCTATTTTAACTAGTAAGGCCCTGTACCATAGAACCCTACTATAGATCCCTTATAGACCCCTTTAAGGAACCCTTCACCCATTGAGGCCCCCCGTAGTAGTTCTGGTTTTGGCGTGCCGGACAAAGGAAGAGAAGAAGGACAC
The DNA here is from genome assembly GCA_003297005.1 of Symbiodinium sp. clade A Y106. Taxonomy (NCBI): domain Eukaryota; class Dinophyceae; order Suessiales; family Symbiodiniaceae; genus Symbiodinium; species Symbiodinium sp. clade A. The sequence goes on along the minus strand of BGNK01000647.1, from coordinate 198,963 downwards.
CAAGAAGAAGTCGGAGGAGGAGCCCTCTCACAAATGAGGGTTTAGGGGTTTAGGGTTTAGGGGTACCTTTAAAGGGTTGTTATAAGGGTACTTTAAGGGTTCCTTTAAAGGGCTCTCTGAGGGTTTAGGGTTCCCGAAAATTAGGGGTACCTTATTTTGGGGTCCTTATACTAAGGATCCTACTATTTTAGGGTACTATATTCGATTACCCAGCGACTCCAATATCCCTTAATTAAGGAATATACCTAAGGGCTGTTTAATTAAAGGGGTCTATAGGGTTTAGGGTTTAGGGGAGCCTAATATCCCTTAAATAAGGAATATACCTTAGATTATAGTAGGATCCCTAATATGATTTAAGGTATATTCCCTAATTAAGGGATATTGGGGTCTCTGGTTTGGTTTGGGTCGTCAATGTCTTTGTGCTGCAGGTAGGGAACTACCAAACGTGAACCGCAGCGCTCAAGCATCTTAAGCCTAAGCCCTAAACCTCAAACCATAAAAAGCCTGAGCCTAGTAACAGCAAGAAGTGTTTTTCAGACTTCTTTCCTCCTCTTGTGCCCCGTAAACCCTAGGCCCTAAACCCCTAAAACCTACACCCCTAAACCCTAAACCTTCCTTGATTGAGGGATATTAGACTCCCTAAACCCTCAACCCTATAGATCCCTTTAAGGAACCCTTAAAGGGAACCCTATAGATCCCTTTAAGGAACCCTTAAAGGTATATTCCTTACTCCCTCTTGTGCCGAAGCGACGGCTGGTTGTGCGGGCGGCACATCCGGCTCATTGTAAGCACAGACCTGGGATCCTGCAGGGCCATGGGTTCAGGGTTTAAGGTATAAGTATAAGGTTTAAGGTTTAGGGTTTAAGGTATAAGGTTTAGGATTTAAGGTATAAGGTTTAGGGGTTTAGGGTTTAAGGTATAAGGTTGAAGGTTTAGGGGTTTAAGGTATAAGGTTTAAGGTTTAGGGTTTAAGGTTTAAGGTTTAAGGTTTAGGGGTTTAGGGTTTAGGGTAAAAGGTTTAAGGTTCAGGGGTTTAGGGTTTAAGGTATAAGGTTTACGGTTTAGGGTTTAAGGTATAAGTTTTAGGGGTTTAGGGTTTAAGGTATAAGTTTTAGGGGTTTAGGGTGTATAAGGTATAAGGTTTAGGGGTTTAAGGTATAAGGTTTAAGGTTTAGGGTTTAAGGTATAAGGTTTAGGGGTTTAGGGTTTAAGGTTTAAGGTTTAGGGGTTTAAGGTATAAGGTTTGAGGTTTAGGGGTTTAGGGGTTTAGGGTTTAAGGTATAAGGTTTAAGGTTTAGGGGTTTAAGGTATAAGGTTTAAGGTTTAGGGGTTTAGGGTTTAAGGTATAAGGTTTAAGGTTTAGGGTTTAAGGTACAAGGTTTAGGGGTTTAGGTTTAAGGTATAAGGTTTAGGGGTTTAGGGTTTAAGGTATAAGGTTTAGGGGTTTAGGGTTTAAGGTATAAGGCTGAAGGAATTGAAGGTTTAGGGGTTTAAGGTATAAGGTTTAAGGTTTAAGGTATAAGGTTTAGGGGTTTAGGGGTTTAAGATATAAGGTTTAAGGTTTAGGGGTTTAAGGTATAAGGTTTAAGGTTTAAGGTTTAGGGGTTTAGGGTTTAAGGTAAAGGTTTAAGGTTTAGGGGTTTAAGGTATAAGGTTTAAGGTTTAGGATATCCCTTAACTAAGGAATATTCCTTAAACTATAATAGGATCCCTAATATGATTTAAGGAATATTCCTATTCCTCAATAAAGGGATATTGGAGTCTCTGGGTACTGCTTGTTGTGCAGATTTGGGTGGTTGTCAAAATTATGGTCCCTTTTTGGGTACCCTACATATTAGGTGCCGTATTATACTAGGGATCCAATAAGGGACCCTAATATTGACAACCACCCATTTAGAGCACCTTAAAGTTCAACTTTAGGTGCAAATTAAGTTCATGTCATATTTCAGGCTGTTGGGCGCGCTTCTGACAGAAAGCCAGACGAACTAGTCAATGGGGAGTGCCCAAATAGTATGAAGTAGGAAGTGGCATTCTGATTTTGCACAGTTCCTTCAAAAAACATGAAACCCGGAACCCTTAAACCTGAAAAACCCAAAAGTGCAGCTTTCCTCATTTTATCACGCAATCGTGCCTTTAGGGCTTAGGGTGGTCATTTTCCACCTCCAGAACCCCTTATAGGATTTGAACGGGGGGGGTGCGGGGTGGTAGGGCTTAGGGATCCCGAAGCAGGACGACGGTTGGCACGAAGAGGAAGTAGTCCAAGCCACTATGAAGGTGGAAGTTGCAGGCGTGCCATTCCGACTTTGTCCTGAGTTGACCCTAAACCTCCAATTAAACCCAAACCTCAGAACAAGCCTGAAGCCAAACCCCTAGCCTTCATACCTGTTACCTTTTCGTGTAGGAACCTGATGAAGAAACCCTGGTCATGTAGCCCTCAAAATATGAGGATCCATATGAAGACCCCCAATAAAGACCCAGGGTTACATTAATTATATTACCTTGCCAACGGTCAAAGATCAGTCCCGAAGTAGATGCTAACTGATTTCAGGGCACTGACTGCACTGACAGCATAGAAACCTTAGGGTTCAAGCTAAAGGGTGCAACTTGTGCATTTGGAAAGGCAAAGTGCGATGTTCGATTCCCTTTCGAAGGTTGTGGGTTTCCTCTTAAGTTCGAAAAGGCTTTTTGGGAATCTTGGGGGCATTTCTTGAAATGCAGGGAGGGTACCTGTGCTTAAGGGCCCTTATATGAACGAGGATCATAACCCTGAGGGTATACCCCCACCGTATCTGTCTATGGATGTGGGGAATTGAACGGCCCTCCCTTGAGGGATTCTACTCTTAACAGACTAATTAGGTCCTAAACCCTAAAACTCTCAACAGACTAGAAAGCTCCGACTTAGGCCCGACCGGACGTGTCACCGGCATTCACATTTTTGGAGGGCACCGTGACGAAGTCGAGTCCGTAATATAGCGGCCTTAATACTTACCTATACTATTTTGGGGGTTCCTTATTATAATTATAGAATTATATAGTATAATGAGCTCCCAAAACCCTATTCTAATTATTAAGGCCTCTATATTAACATTCTGGTGGCGACGAACCGTCGTGTGCGCACACCGCCCCCTCGAGTGAACTTTGGATTGGACAACATCCGCGTGAGAAACTAATTGGTGTTTCCCGACAGGCCAAGGCAAGTATAAGAAACCGAGATGTCCGACTTGTGGCTGATGTATGGCACAGCGCCGAGACGCTTTGTGTCGCCGGATGGGGAGAGTTAACTAGGATGAAAGGTCTGCGTAAAAAGCTTCTGCAGTTACAAGCCATTTGGGCTATCTCTACAGATCCCCATCAACCCTGGTACAAACCTTGTCTGCACCCGTAGCTGAACCTTGTTCTTTGGGAAAACCACTAAACCCTAAGCCCTGAAACCCTAGACCCTTTGACACACACACACACGCGCAAACGAACAAACAAACCCACAAAACAAACAAAAAACAAACAGACAAACAAACAAACAACCAAACAAACAAACACACACATACACACACTCACACACTGACACACTCACTCACACACACACACACGCACTCTCTCTCTCTCTCACACCCACACACACACCACACACACGCGCACACACACACACAAACACCTAAACCTCAGATACTCAGAGAGTCCGATACCCTTCACTTAAGGAATACAGCTTAAATTATAAGGAGCCTCTTATTATGAGTTAAGGTATATTCCTCCTCTGAGGGGTCTTGGGCTCAGCTCACAGTGCGTCAATTGCGAATGACAGGTATATAGGTGTCGACCCATTTGATTGTGCAGATGCCTGCAGGCAAGCTCGTGCGAGAAGAGGAGAAGGAGAAGGAGGAGGACGGACACCAGATTGTACTTACATATGTTTAGGGTCGACCTGATTCCCCCAAAACCCCACCTCCTTAAGGACTGATAGAAGAAAATCATACCACAAGGTCTTCCCAGAGAGCCCAATACCCCTTACTTAAGGAACATATAGCTTGAATCATAATATGAAGCCCTTATGATTTGGTATTTTCAAATCATAATACTATAAGCCCCTTATAATTCAATGTATTTTCAAATCATATTACTATAAGCCCCTTGTAGTTTAAGGTACATTCCTTACTTAGGGGGTATTGGGCTGTTTGGGTTTCAGGGTTCAGGTAGCCCTAAACCCTAAACCCCCCCAAAAAAAAATCCCAAAGCCAGTCCAAGAGGCTTCAAGCCCAGGCCTCCTGTCCTTCAGTTTTAGGTTTGGGGTTTGGGTTCAGGTTTAGGGTTTGTGGTTTACAGGTTTAGAGGTTTAGGGTTCAGGTTTAGGGTTTGGGGTTTAGAGGTTTAAGGGTTTAGGGCTTTAGGGTTCCTGTTTAGAATTTAGAGAATTAGGAATTTAGGATTCAGGGTTTAGGGTTCAGGGTTTTGGGATTCGGGTGAGATCATGATCTTCAGCCGGTTTCTCGTCTAATCTCGCATCCTGCAGAAGCTGTCCCCTACAGGAGGTTCGCCAACCACAGAACACTAACATACTCTCGAAACAGTATAGGAGCATTACCACAAATATGCCCACACAAGATCTTTCACGATGGGAACCCTAAACCCTAAACCAAATCACAGAAACTTCCATACCCCAAGCCCCATTTTTCCGATTTTGGAGGATCCAGCTCCGTTTGAGGTTCTTCACCTAAAGTTCAAGCTTAGACTACCATAACTTAACATTTGTTTTCAGGTTCTTAGTTTAACAGTACTGGTATATTTGCTATTCCTAACCTTAACATAGAGTTTATAGTGACCCTACAAAAAAGCAGGTGTTCGTAGTTTAGGCTCTCTCGGGCCTCCCTCACGGGCTCCTTTGTGCGGGTTCCACAAGGGCTTCAAATCGATTCCGCTATGACTTCGGGTTTCGTGGCATCACAGACTGGAGACTCGGACTCCACGGACATATCGGTTCTTCAGGGGGGAATCTATACCCAGAGAGCCCAATACCACTTTAATTCAGGAATATAGCTTTAGCTCATAATATGTAGCCCCGAAAAAAGTTATGGTCCCTAAACCCTAAACCCTCAACCCTAAACCCTATGGTGTATCCCACAGGGGTGTTGGGCTCTCGGGGTAATGCGAGCCTGAAGTCGACGTTGCTTGCCCGAATGTAGGAGCTTCTTTACTTTGGTCGTTCATAAGTTAGTTTGGGGTTTGGGGTTTAGGGTTTTATAGTTAGGGTTTAGGGGATATATAGTGAATTCCAGAAAGTTGGAACATGGCTTTTGGAGGATTAGTGCTAGGATTCCTTATAGTTTACTTTAAGGGCATGAGGATAATGATGTTCCAACTTTCTGGCTACTACTGTAAGGATCATATACTGGTTAAGCTTGTTTTAGTTTACATTAGGGCTCCACATCTTTTGAACCGCCCAGTCGTTCTGAGATCCCTGAACTCAAACTTTGCAGCAGAGTAGGTAACCTTTAACCTTTTGGGTGTACCATAATACACCACCCACAGCAATCAACCCTAAGCCCAGTAAACACTCGGGAACATCTTGATATGGGAGCTTCAGTAGTGGGTGTGGGGCCCTGATAGGTCTCCTATATAATAGTTGGACCCATTCAAAAAGAAGGCACCCCAAGATAGTCAAAAAACACCCTTAAACCCTAAACCCTAAACCCCTAAACCCTAATCCCAAGATAGTCAAAAACACCCCTAAACCCTAAACCCTAAGGCCCTAGAGCTCCGACCCCTTTCCGTTTCACAAGCCCTTTAAAACCGCAATGATGCGGTTGATGATATAGATCCTGCATTACCCACAATAAGGAATATAGTATAACTCTCATAGTGTAGGGTCCTTAAGGTGATGCAGGATTCATATCATCAACAGTAACCTGGTATGTCTCGAGAACCCCTCTACAACAAGCAACCGAATCGCTTATCCCGCGATCCCTCCGACTGTTACCATGCAGGAGACTACTGCCCCGGCCTGGGGCGTTGTGAAGAACAAGGCACCGTTGACGTTCTTGTTGTTCAGGGCTTAAAGGTTGTCTTTTCAAGTTGGTTTAGGGTTCGGAGTTTAGGTGGTAGTTTGAGGGTGTACTACCACTTACTGTTTAGAGCTCTGGGCGGTTTGGGCTCGGGGCACACTCAAGCGACGACTCGTCTTCTACGACGACGTCTGCAGAAGTCTCTGCAGTGAGTGGCGAGTCCGAGCTCGATGGGTATGGCCTGGAAGAGTTGATGGACGAGGCTGTGAGGATAGAGAAGAGTGCTTGAAGGCTCATGGGACTAGTAAGTAAGGTTATAAGTAGGTTATAATTAGGATAACCCCACTTAGGGGACTTATAACCCCAAATATAACCTACTTACTAAGTCCCATGATCCTTTAAGTGGCCTCAGCATCAAGCAGCCGCTGGAGGATTGGGGTGCCACCCATGAGGCCGTATTCGGAACCAGTGGGTGCGCCGTCAGAGGTTTTGGGGGGGGGGCCTCTCTGCTCTCTGATCTGGATGTGCTTTTTGCCTAGCCAAGTACAATTTGTGAGTGACTTGGATGCTATGACAGTCCTCAGTATCTCTGCAGCAAAACACCCCCTAAAAGTCTAGTCCAATTGTTTCGGCTTCTATCGAAACCCATACCCCCTAATTTAGGAATAGACCTGAACTTCTGAGGGGCTTCATATTATGATTCAAGCTATATTCATGACTTAAGGGGTGTTGGGCTTTCTGCGACTGGCCTATTCAAAGCAGCCACATGTCATGCCCCTCTCGCCTTGCAGCGCTTTTGTGGCTTGCTAAATCATGAATGGCACTAGGTTTTGGTACTTAAACCGATCCCTAAACCCTAAGGAGCTCGCCTCAAAGAGGCTTTCTCGCCTCAAAGAGGCTTTCGCTGATGCAGACGAAAAAAGGGCCCTTAAAAAAAAAAACTAAACTCCGAAACCCTAAACCCTAGACCCTAACCCTAAACCCTAAACCCTAAACTAACCTGGTCTGGGGGTTTGGTCCCAGGCTTTTTGTGTCCCACTCAACGGCTGCAGGGACTGTAGGTTTTCGAGCGAAGGGCTTAAGATCATATACGTCGAAATCATGGCCAGGATTGCAATAGAGACACAAAGCCTTCAAAAACCCTAAGTCCTACAGCCCTAAACCCTTAACTCCATAGTATCCTTGTATATAATACCCTGATGAGAATCCTTCTTTCCCCTCAAGGAACCTTGGCCCTAAAACCCGAAAGCGGCAGCCACAACCATGCCCTACATTTCACAAATGCAGAAGACCTGAAGAACCATATATAGTCGTGACATGGTAAGGATTAAATTCCTAAACCCTGAACCTTAAATCTTAAACCAGATAGAGCTTTTGGGTTTTGGGTTTGTCCTTTAATTAAGGGGTTTATGCCTTTAAGACGTTTAGGGTTTAGTCTCTGAGATCTCTCCAACCCGACCGGTGCAAGTAAACGCCAAAAATTCTTTTCACGGGTTACACATGCCACGAACGCTGCATACATCTATATGTGTATATATATATATATATAAATATATAATATACACATGTTTATGTATGTATATATATAGCTTTGTACATTATATCCCTCCCTCCCTCCCTCCCTCGCGCTCTCTCTCTCTCTCTCTCGCTCTCTCGCTCTCGTTCTCTCTCTGTCTCTTTCTCTCTCTCTCTCTCTCTCTCTCTCCCTCTCGCTCTCTCTCTCTCTCTCTGTCTTCATTTGTTGTTGATTGTTATTTCGTTATTACTATTATAAATATTACTACTGCTTGTCTTATTGCTACTATTTCTATCAATGGTTGTAATCTTACGTTCAATGTCCATATTGTTTTTTAAAAAAACACTTTTGTTACTGCCATGATTATTCATAATACTTTTGCTACTGCCATGATTATTCATATTAGTACTGGGAATAATGATGACAAGGATGGTGATACAATCAATGTGAACATCAATGTAATATTATCATTATTATGTTCATCATTGAGGTTGTTCCTGTTCTCATTACGACTCTTCGTATTGCTACTATGGTATTTATGATCGAGCTCATGAGGGTTAGCATGATTATGATGATGATGTTGATGGTCATGGTGATGATGATGATGGGTACTATTATGATTGTCAGTACTATGTTGGCATCAAACATTCGTGCTGATGTGGAGTGATATTATCACTATCAGTCTTGTTATGCCTATCATTATTGCTGTTGTCATCATTATCATTATTAATATCTTCAGTCCTACTGCCAGTATTAAGTTATGGTTTCTACTACGATTGTTATTGTTATTGTTTATTGCTGTTAACGTTCATAATCAATGTTACACGCGATATCAGCATCATGGTTGTTATTGTTGTTACCAGTATTGTAGTTGTTATGAGTGTTGTTCTTGTTGTCAGTAGTAGCGGTAGTGGTAGCAACAACAGCAGGAGTAGAAGTAGCAGCCGCAGCAGCAGCAGCAAGAGGAGGAGGAGGAGGAGGAGTAGTAGTAGTAGTAGTGGTGGTAGTAATGGTAGTAGTGGCAGTAATGGCAGTAGTGGCAGTAGTGGCAGTAGCAGTAGCAGTAGCAGTAGCATGATGATTACCATCGTCATCATTGTCATTATTCTACAGGCAGCAATCCTGTTCCATTTCTGACCATGAAAGCTCGTGGATTCTGGCGGGCTATGGGATAGGAGGTTCGGAGATCAAACGAGTCTGTGCAAAGCGCCTCCGCCTGCATTGTTCCCCCTTCGGCCTCAAACCATAAACGCGAATCCCCCAAGACCCTCACACCAAAACATCCACGAATGCACCCAAGCTCGAGCAAAAGACTAAACCCCAAACCCGACCGCGCCTCCCTCTACAGCACCAGGAAATCCTGGTCCTAAGCCCTACACCCCAAAGCCTAAACCCTGAACCGCCACAGTCCAGGATCCAGCTTCAGTGAAGGATGACAAGAAGTATCCTTCCTTGGCCAAGTCTGTGCGCTGCTGAGAGGATTTAGCGATATAGGCTTAGGGTTTAGGGTTCGGGGCTTCGGGTTTTAGAGTTTCGGGTTTTTGGATTTGGGGGTGTGGGTTGTCATGTTTAGGGTTCAGGTTTTGCAGGGTTGTGGATTCTGCTTCGGGTTGCGTGACTGTCGAGCAGACACTACATACAGCACCCCTCAACTGAACGCCTATCCACAACTTAGCACTCCCTCCGGAAAACTTCAACCGTTTTCGAAGTTTGAAATCCAATAATTTAGGGGTCAGGGCTAGATTGGGTTTAGGGTGTTAGTAGGGTTTAGGGTTTAGTTTAGGGTTTGGGATCAGGTTGAGTTGCGAATGGGCCTTGCACCTCGATTTTTTGGACCGTTTTGGAAAGCTACGGATGCACGCTTGTTGCTATAGGGCCCTCAATAACTACCAATACTATTTTGGGGGTTCCTTATTATTAATGCCCCTATATTATTGCTACTCATGTAGAAGCTCGAAACTGCTGTCTAATTATTAAGGCCCCTGTTCTATGGCTGGGTACATAGAGAGTTGAGGCTTACAGTTACAGGAGGTTACATATTGCGATTGTTCCCATATCGACTCGATGTCACGTCTTTTCAGTCAAAGCCGTAGTAGTAGGACATATTACGACTATTAGGGTTACCTCTATCAATTCTGTTATGCTCTTGTCCAGCCTAGCACTAGCTGTAAAATCCTTTGCCCGAGCCGTCATCCATAAAGTGTCTTTAAACTAGCCAGAGACTCCAATATCCCTTAATTAGGGAATATTCCTTAGATTATGGTAGGATCCCTAATATGATTTAAGGTATATTCCTTCATTAAGGGATGTTGGAGTATCTGGGTAGCAGGTTCAGGATGTTCGGGTTTCAGCGTTTGGAGGCTCTGGGCTCCGGCTCAAGCTTCACAGGTGTTACGGCTCTAAATCTCCGGTTTAGGGTTTAAGGGTTTAGGGTTTAGGGTGAAGTGATTTGTCGAGTCTGACCGCTGCAGATGGCTGAGCCCTACTACCCACAAACCTGGAGGCGGTACTCAGCCGCAAGACAAAAACCCAACAGCCATAGGCCTAGAAGCCCACCTAAAAGGTCCGAGACTTCACAGACCTAAACGCCACAAAACAACGCCCCAGAGCCCTCAACGGTTTGGGAGGTAGCTTCTTCGGCGATCAACCTGGAAGACAAGAGTGGGCAGGTGGCCTGACGGTGTGGGATGTAGGGTCCCTAAACCCTAAACCCTAAACCCTAACTTAAAGGCTCAGGCTCAAGAAACCGAGTCAGTTGGTTTTACTTGGGTTGTAAGTCTCCCAAGTGAGATTACCCGAAGTGTAGGCTTACCCAGAGAGCCCATTATCTCTTTATGAAGGACTTTTTGCTTAAATCATGATATGAAGCCCCTTACAATTTTTGGTTTCTTCCTGAATTTGTAAGGGGCTTCATATCATAAGGGGCTTCATATTAGGATTTAAGCTACTTTCCTGCATGAAATGGCATTTCGCTCTCTGGGTTTGAGCTTGATGCTCCGATTGTGGAAGTTCAACAGATTGGCCTTCTTGTCATTTAAGAACCAAACACACCAAATCCAAGTCCGATACGTCTAACATAGGGGTCTAACAAAGTAGTATCCACTAGTCCGTTGTCCCTCTATGACTCTATAATCGCTGCACTGTAAGATTCCACGGAGCCCTATTGCATTCTTACCGCCCCTATACTTTTCAACGCAGCTCCGGCATTCGGCATGTTGGCCAGGGATTGATCAGAAGTGTGAGCCTCCATCATGTCGCTGGAGCTCGAGGTGAGCCTCATAAGTGGCAAGACGGTGTCACTTCAGACGCACGCGGACGAATCTGTGGAATCACTGCGAGTGCGTGCGCAGAGAGGCCTGGGGGTTGGCAAAGGCCGACTCTTGGACTCCACTGGAAGCGTTCTTGATGGAGGATCACCGGTAAAGAAGGCCAGGTTGCCGCATGCGGAGCCGCTGACGCTGCAGGTTCGAAGAGTGGACATATGCTGCGGAGGGGGTGCTTTTGCTGCGATCCTGGGGGATGGCTCCGTCGTGACATGGGGCCATGCCGTCTTCGGCGGTGACAGCAATGCTGTGCAATCTCATTTGCAGAATGTGCAACAGATTCAAGGAAATACTGGAGCAAAGGCTGCGATCCTGCAGGATGGCTGCGTGGTTACTTGGGGACTTGCTAGCATGGGTGGTGATAGCAGTGTTGTGCGAGACCAGTTGAAGAATGTGCAGCAGATTCAAGCAACTGAAGGAGCCTTTGCTGCGATCCGGGGGGATGGTTCCATCGTGACTTGGGGCAATGCTGACTTCGGTGGTAACAGCAGCGCTGTGCGAGATCAGCTGCAGCATGTGCGGCAGATTCAAGCAACTTCGCGGGCCCTTGCTGCGATCCTTGCTGACGGCTCCGTCGTCACCTGGGGCGATGCGCTCTCAGGTGGTGACAGCAGTGCTGTCAGAGATCAGCTGAAGAACGTGCAGCAGATTCAAGCAACCAAGCGTGCCTTTGCTGCGATCCTAGGGGATGGCTCCATCGTGACCTGGGGCCATCCTAGCTCCGGAGGGAACAGCACTGCTGTGCAAGATCAGCTGCAGAATGTGCAGCAGATTCAAGCAACCAGGCATGCCTTTGCTGCCATCCTTGGTGATGGCTCCGTCGTAACCTGGGGCGTTCTTAGGTTTGGTGGTGACAGCGGTGCTGTGCGAGATCAGCTGAAGAATGTGCAGCAGATTCAAGCAGCTAATGGAGCCTTTGCTGCGATCCTTGCTGATGGCTCTGTCGTGACCTGGGGCTTCGCCGATTACGGTGGTGACAGTAGCACTGTGCGAGATCAGCTGAAGAATGTACAGCAGATTCAAGCAACTTGTGATGGTGCCTTTGCAGCGATTCGTGGGGATGGCTCTGTCGTAACTTGGGGCGATGCCGGCTACGGTGGTGACAGCAGTGGTGTGCGAAATCAGCTGCAGAATGTGCAGCAGATTCAGGCAACCGAGTCTGCCTTTGCTGCGATCCTTGCTGATGGCTCTGTCGTGACCTGGGGCGATGCTGTCTCCGGTGGTGACGGCAGTGCTGTGCGAGATCAGCTGAAGAATGTGCAGCAGATTCAAGCAACTGAAGGAGCCTTTGCTGCGATCCGGGGGGATGGCTCCATCGTGACTTGGGGTCATGCTGGCTCGGGTGGTAACAGCAGTGCTGTGCGAGATCAGCTGAGCTACGGGTAGACAAACAAAAGCATGTAAAGCCTTGAGCCCTATAGGCCCCACAGTCGATCACGTTCCGAGGAGCATACGGGAGTCTCAAACACTGGGGGAGTGGGGCCCTCCTAGAAGCCCCAACTAGTATCTATTTAGGGTTTAGGGTTTGGGATTTAGGGTGTAGGGGTTAGGATGGGGTTTTGGGTACGGGACTCTACTAGCATAGACCCTCGGCAGTAAGACCCTTAATTCACCTTGAATTAAGGCATTAGGGTTGTGGGTTTAGGAACCTTGAGTTTCCTGAGATCTCCTATGTAGCGTAGTAGCATGCCTAATACCATGTGGATGATGGATCGTTCAAGACTTCGTTTTTGTTTCGAGCTTAGGTGTTGAATAATACCTCCTCCAAGAACCGCGAAAAAAGATGTCCAGTTCTTATTTGAGGAGGGCGATTGCCAAGAATCCCATGAGTGAAGATGCGTGTACAGACAGTATAGCTCTTACATCCTAAACCCAAACCCCACACCCTAAGCCCTAGACCCTAACTAAACCCTAAACCCCTGAACCTAAACCCCTAAACCCCTAAACCCTAAACCCTTACCCCATGGTCACGAGAGTTGGACCCCCCAACTGTGAGTAGTGCCATGCCCGGAGCAGGGAAATCCTAATCGTAGAGTTCGGGGTTTAGGGTTTAAGCGTATAGGGCTTTAGGGTTTAAGGGGGTTCAGGGGTTTAGGGTTTAAAAGTTTAGGGTTTAAGGGTTCAAGGGTTCAGGGATTTAGGGTGTAAGGGTTTATGGTTTTAGGGCTTAAGGGTTTTGGGTTTAAGGGTTTTAGGGCTTAGGGTTTGATGTTTAGGGTGTAGGGTTTGGGGAGCAGGGTTTAGGGTTGGAGGCGATCACATCCGAATCCTGCTCACCCAGGGACTCCAATTGCCTTAATTAAGGAATATACCTTAAATTACAGTAAGATCCCTAATATGATTTGCGGAATATTCCTTAATTAAGGGATATTGGAATGTCTGGGCAGCCGAGGTCAATATTTCCACCTCCAAGAACATGTTCGCCAATTTGGTGCGCCTGGGAACCTTCCTTTGGCTAAGGGTCCTCCATGTGTCTAATCACTGTTGCTACTGCCGGGAATTTTGCGACGAAGCGCCAAATCTGGTGAAAACCCTCGGCCTCATCTGATTAAGTCACCACTACTCGCAGTGTCATATAAGGCATGTTACCACGATTGCAGCTGCTTCCGTCAGTTTCATTGGTCAGTGTTCCGTCGTCGGTTGGTGGTGCCGGAAGCGATAGTCATAGCATTTGCTGAACGCCGTGTAATGCAGCACTGTCAGTCGTTTATGCCGAAGTCGTCGTCGTGTTGTCGGCGTCAACAGTACAGAGACACAAACGCTGAGGGTGCCTTCCACCACATTTCAAGACTGTCGTGTCAATGTTGGTAGCAGTCTTGGCGGCTGTCGAAACTGCAAGACGTTGCAATTCTGTGTACATAACCCTAAACCCTATACCATAAACCCTAAACCGTCACCATCCAGTTTTTTCGTCACAAGGTTCGGGATGGGAGGACTAAGGTTTAGGGCTTCTGGCGTCAGCTGTAGGAATGAGAGTTTGGAGGCCTTCCTTACTTAACCGACCAAACCCAACGTTTTGTAGGGTACCTATAGATCCCATATTAAGGTTTTACTTATAATAAGAACCTACAAAAAGGAGGTTATGGTAGTTTAAGGTGGTGCTTAGTGGATTAGTGGGATGAGATTCGAAGTTAGGTGTTGAGGGGTGGTAGGGCAGCAGGTTCTTGAGAGTGCTCGTTTCTTGCTAGCTCATGGCTCAAGCCAAACGATTTAAGTTAAAGCGATTGGCTTCCGCCTGAGCCCTTCCCTATTAGGGACCCAAAAGGACATAAGCATAAGCATTTATAGGGATATCCCTACCTTAATGGGCTTCATTATAAGGGGGTTTATATGGGATATCCCTATCCTAATTTTTGCTTATGTGCTTTTTTGGAACCCTACCCTAAGCCCCAAGCTTGAAGTTCTAAATCCAAAGTCCCAGCACCTCAACCCTGACCTTGGATCTGCAGCTTGCCTCAACTGGCTGTAGGGTTTCATGATTACTAGGTTCCTGGGTAGTACCCTTTTGCCCTTTTTATTTTCGGTTCCCCTTACTAAAACGGAATATTAGGAAATAGGGTGCCCTTGTTATAAAGGGGCTACTCAGGAACCTAGATTATGTTGATTCTACGTGTGTTTTCAACTCGAGAGCTGTCTAAGACTTCTTTGCGATGCCTGCAAGCTGGTATGGTTTTTTACGTGATGTCCTACCTAGGCCTAAGCCCTTAACCCAATCGAGCCTTGAACTCCCAAGCTTTGCCCTCCCAGCTATAGATAGCTCCAAAAGCCCAAGTCCAACTGTTCAAGCTTCCGCAAGCCCCCTCTTCAACACGGAGCCTTAATCAATCCGATCACAGAATCAGAGTGAATCCTTGCAGTAGCCTGTATCAACACCTTCATCCCAAATTCTCTTTCACAGAGGAAAGTGAACACCTGTACCTGCACCCCACGGAACTGGCTCGTTTTGGAATATGACCGCGAGAAGCACAAGTTTCGACCCTCACAGGCAGGTGCCGTAGGGTACAGGCGCATCAAACTCCTCCAAACCCTGCCCTAAACCCGCTCAGCCCTCAGCCCTAAACCCGACATGCCGCTTTCACCCGCGCCATGGGCCCCGCATCTCCGCCGAGTGGCGCTTGGCGCCCGCGAAGAGCCGCGAACCGTGGTGCCATGGATGCTGCACAAAGCGGTGTCGGGTTTAGGGTGCCGAAATTTGAAGCCGATAAAGCACTAATGCTATTCCTTTAGGTTCCTGCTGTGATTATAGCACAATTTTTCTTCAAAAGCTAATCGAAGTATCAAGGCCCCTACAATATTACTAGTAACTTACTAGTATCGGTAACTTTAGTCACTGAGATGGTAGTACTGTAGCAGACATGGAGGTAGTACTGATCTCAGTCAGAGTCATTATATTATCCCTAAACCCTAAATACGAATACCTCTTAGACCCTGAACCGGCAGCCCTAAGGCCAAAATACTAAACGCCTTAAACTCGAACCCTAAACCCTTAAATACTAAACCCCTTAACCTCAAACCCCAAGCCCTGAATACCAAACCCCTTAAACCCCAAATACCAAGCCCCTTAGACCCTAAACCCTGAACCTCTTAAACCCTAAACCACACCCTACACTTAAAACAGAAACCTAAGCCGTACATAAAGGCTCATGGGACTTAGTAGGCAAGGTTATAAGTAAGTTCTAATTAGGATAACCCCACTTAGGGGACTTACAACCCCAATTATAACCCACTTACTAAGTCCCATAATCCTTTAAGTACCCTAAACTCCCCCTTATAGACCCCCTAATAGATCCCTTATAGATCCCTTAAAGGAACCCTTTAAGGAACCCTGGGTACTAAGTCCCATGAGCCGTTAAGTGCAGGGCGGGGTTTCGGAGGGCTTTGGCCCGGGCCATGCAGTGCCTTTAGTTTCGGGTCTGGGGCTTTCGGGGTTTAGGGGGTTTAGGGTTTAGGGTTTAGGGTTTGGGTTTAGGGTGTTTGGGGTTTTGTGTGAAGTGTTTAGGGGTTCAGGTTTTCGGGTTTAGAGTTTAGGGTTAGGGGGTTTGGGTTCAGGGTGTAGGGGGAAGTCTGTGATTGTTCATGGGACTATAATTTGGGAGCCCACGCAAAGTCAGTCTGGTCGAGGAAAGATGCCAAGCACCTGCACCGCGTCACCCTAAACCCTAAACCTTCAGGGTCAATTGACTTGCGCTGCACAGTTCGATTGTGGGGGAATGGCTTCACTCTCGGTTGGCCCCACAAATACGGTAGGGGCTTGAACAATTAGAACAGGGCTTTGTCATACATTATACTATAACTGTAGCAAGCAGTCCACAAGGAAAAGAGCCGATTATCCAGGCTTCTATATGACATAGATACAAGGTTTAGGATCCTATTGTTGGTGTAATTTATTGGGCTGCTTTGAGGCATTCCAGAAAACCCTTCATTGTGCGATCCCTATGCTTATGTAGTCTTTGGGGCCCTGATGCATCCCAACCCCAACAAACCTTGAAGCCTAAATCTTAAATCGCGATCTCTACAGATCCTGAAACTCTACAAACCAAAATCCTAAGCCCTGAAACCCCAAACACTTCTAGAGACCTTCAAAGAACCCCGGAAGGAAGCCTCAACCCTTACAACAACCCCTCCTTCTAGCTCTTGGGACCTTAAACCCTCGACCCTAAACCCTGGACCTCCAATGCCCAAGCCACATCCCAAACCGAAACCAGCGCAAATCGGTCGGTCAAGGGTAAAGGCTTAGACCTAAAGCAGCCTCAACCCCACCAGCAATTAAAAACAACCAATGCCCTACACCAAACAACCAAGCCAGCCTGCATCCGAAATTTGACCATCTAACTCAGCAGAATGCTACATCAGCAGAATCCTAAGTCTCAAATCCTGCAGTCGAAGCCAAGCCTTAAACCCTACACCCTAGACCAAGAGAAGGTTCTAAGATTTCCTGGAACACCGCCCAGTTGCTGATGTCGCGCTTCGCACGGCAGCTGTCGGGCTTAGTGAAGCCACAGGCAGAGATCGGTGTTCACATGGGGTTCAGCATTTGTTTTGGGTTTACAATAAACCCCATAAAGTTGGGAACCGGATTAAGGCAAAACAGCGCTGGGATTTCCTATACATTACTCCTAAGGATTGAGGCTATTAGGTTTCCAACTTTTGGCCCTAAACCCTACACCCTGAACCCTAAGCCCTGAACCCTAAGCCCTAAACCCCCTAAACCCATTTGTTATTAGGTTTCCAACTTTTGGGCTTCTACTGTAGGTCTACGGTTCAGGGAGGGGATTTGAGTCGGATCGACGGTTCGGCAGCTTTGTCATAGTTGGGTAACGTTTTACTTTTTTTTAAAAAAATTATGGGTACTTAAACCCAATAAGGAATAAACATGTACATGTTTAATCCTATCCCAACCATGAACTAGGCAGCATGGATTGGTTCCGAAAATAGGGGGTACCTTATTTTGGGGTCCTTATAATAAGGATCCTACTATTTAGGGTACTATATTAGGGTCCCCTATTTTCGGAAACTCCCATTTTGGATTGAGTACTCTGATTTCAGGGGTCGTGAGCTGGATTTGTGGTTGGCTTTGGGGCGCCGGACCAAGGCGCCTAAGTCTCGCGAGCTAGGGTTTGGGGTATGGGAGGGTATAGGGTTTGGGGTTTAGGGTTTAGGGTTTGGGGTTTAGGGTTTAGGGTTTGGGGTTTAGGGTTTGGGGTTTAGGGTTTAGTGTTTGGGAGGAGATTTTGGGATTATGGGGTTTGGTTCTGGCTTGTGGTGTGTTGGGCTAACTTTGGTTGAGGCATGGAGTCAGCTCGCAGCTTACCACCTGACATGCACCTAAAGTTATCTCTAATGTCATCCCCAATGTCTCGTTAGGAATCGATTTTGGATGATGTGGAACCCGAACTATACACACTTTTTTAGGGCTTTGGAAATCGACACCGAACTCGAGGTTTCCGTGCGGTGCAGGGTTCAGAAGTTCATACGAGGATGGCCATTCTTCAAGGCTTCCAAAGGCATGCACTTGGAATTTCAAGCTGTAAGCCCTCAACCCTAAACCAACTTTAAACCCTAAACTCAAAATCCCTAAAACCACCAGCCCTGAGCCTGTAGCAAACAAGCGGCCCTAAGCCATCCCAGGTCTAAACTGCCTTAAACCCTGATACAGAAGCCGAAGTAATTACCAATATTGTTCGTTAAGGTTGCCTTCTCAAAGTTGTAGCATAATGTATCCCAAATCCTTGTTCTTGTTAGTATTAAGGCCGGCCCCCATATCAATGTTTGCCTGTTTTTTCAGAATGCCGAAAATCGGTAACCTGAAAGCTTCCGAGACCCTATCCCAAGCCGTAACCTCCCTGACACTTAGTTAGTTAAACCTAAACCCCAAAACCCCATGCTTTCTTTTGGATGTCTGGAAAAACCCTTAAATAGCGTAAACCCTAAAGCGAAGCCTTACAGAAACCCCGTACAACCCTCGGAAACCCCATACAACCCTGTAATTACATTCCTTACAGCATCCCAAATATAGGTCTCCTACTTTACGGCTCATGAGGCTTAGTAAGTGGTTATAAGTAAGTTAGGTTTAGGATAACCCCGCTTAGGGGACTCATAACCCAAATTATAACCTACTTACTAAGTCCCCTGATCCTTTAAGTAACCTAAGCTCCCCTTATAGAACCATTATATAGATCCCTTAAAGGAACCCTTTAAGGAACCCTACTTATATAGGTCTCCAAGGTCCCTTAAGCCTTTCAGGAAGCCCTTCTCGGCCCAAGCCCTTCTAGAACAGGCGGTTGCCACTTGCCCTCAAGGGAACTCCTTAACGGTTTCGGGCTTTGGCTTAGGGTCTTAATCCGAAGCCTTAAGACTCTTCAACCCTTCAAGCCTCCTAAGCCCCAAAACCCTTAAACCCTGAGCGCTTAACCCTTAAACCCCTACACCCCAAGCCCTTTAACCCTAAACCCCTCAACCCTGAAACCCCCAAAGCCCTAATCCTTAAGTGCTCGACAGGGCGGCGAGGTCGAAGCGGTGCGGCCACGCGGAATCCTCCGAGAGAAAGAGCGAGGCTCGATCTTTCCTATTTAAAGGATCATGGGACTTAGTGAGTAGGTCAGAAATGGGGTTTCTTTCCTATTTAAAGGATCATGGGACTTAGTCAGTAGGTTATAAATGGGGTTATAAGTCCCCTAAGTGGGTTAACTATCCTACTTATAACCGACTTATAACCTTACTTACTAAGTCCCATGAGCCTTTAAGTAGGGCTTTTTTCAGGGTTCTACAAGAGGGTTGGGGTTTAGAAGTTTAGTGTTATTTATGGCTTTGGGGGCTTTAGGGCGCAAGGGCTCCTCTACGGGATACCATAAGGTCATAAGGGTTCCAACAAGTGTACCATAAGGATACTATTTGTCCCAGGGCTGCTAGTTTCTGGTTTTGAGGTTTGAGTTCGATTCAAGTTCAGGCTTTAGGGTTTTTGGGGTCAGGATTTAGGATTTTGGGGTCTGGTTTAGATTTTCATGTTAATGACTATGGGATTAGGGTCGTATGAAGATCTTCTCCAAGACTGCAAATCCTGTGACTGTTTGTTAGCATGTATATTCCTATTATAAGTATAGTAGAATATACCTCCAAACCCTATTCTAATTACAAAGGCCCCTATAGTATATTCCTAAATTAAGGGTATTGGATTCTCTGGGTGAAGAGCTCCGCCAGGCCCAGAGAAAAATCGCACGCAGCTGGCGAAGGCGTGCGGGGAAGAGACTCGGTCTTGCTGGGAACTGCGGTAGTATGGCAGGTCGGAATGATTAACTAGTGACAATATTCACTTTAACTCTCTTTGTAAGTACGTATACTGTACTATACAATTGCCCGAAAACCTTATTTAGTCTATTATGTTCTTATCATCCGCTTGTTATTCAGCAACAATATACCCCAAATTTCTAATCTGTTTCTGAAGGCGCCATACCACACAGAGATTCCAAGTCCACGCCCTCGTCCTTGGGGAATAGACTTTAACATCATGTTCAGGATCCGCCAGAATTTCAAGTAGTTTGCTGAATTGAGGCGTTTTGGAGTCTCTGGATGTGCCTTGGTTATGGGCTTCAGAAGGATAGGGGTCCATTCTACAGCGGTCTTGTTGCAAATTCACGGTCCGACTTTTTCAAGCCTGCATTGTTTGCTTTCAAGATTCTACGAAATTCTACGGTATGGATTACTTTGGGGGTCCGCTTGCTTTCTGACACTTCCATTTTTTCTAAGGTTGAGGGTTTCTGATTGGCCGGCTGCTTGATTGTAATCATCTTGACCTCTGATCTCGAATCAAACCTCGATCACAATCCCTGAAGCGAAGCCCTATATCCTAAACCGTGTTCCTGAACCAAGCTTCATCGCAATCCCTGCGAGCTTAAACTGTAATACCTGAACCCTAACCCCTAAGCCTTCCCAATCCTGAACCCAAACAACCTACTTTTCAAGGACTCATAACATAAGGAAACCATAAAAGGAAACCTTGCAAAGGTAGGTTTCTTGGGGCTTCGGGTACACCCTCAACCTATCAACCTCATAAGCTCCACAAGAGACCCTTAAACCCTAAACCTGTAAACCCAAATCCCTAAACCTTGGGTACTGCCCCCGCTCCGTAACAGTTAGATGTACTTACTGATATTTATGTGTAGCCCTTAATATGACCCTGGACTGCTACAGGGTGGGGGCAGTACCCAACCTAAACCCTCAATCACAATGATTGAAAGCCTAAAATCCTGCAGGCCGCAGCTGTCACTGGACTGGCCGGGGCCGCGACGGGCTTCGCAGCATTGGCCACGACTCTTCCTGGCACTTCTAGGGTTCAGAGGGGTCCAGGGTTTCAGCGTCTGCTGAGTTACAAGGACCAAGGGGGCCCCTAATGTAGAGAACCAGCGGGTGCGGGACCAATGCCAGCAGCGAGAGGCCTGCTGTCGTGGTACTTTAGGGCTCAGGTGGTAGGGCTTAGGGTTGAGAGCTCAGAGAGCTCAGGGTTTAATATAGTTGCCTCAACTAGAATGCGGCCTGGGGGTCTATCGGTTTATCATAGCACAGTTAAGTTTTTAGGGACTAAATAGTGTCACCAAGAACCAAGATGCTTATATGATGCAGGGCTGCCACACCCCCCCTCCCCCCCCCCACCCCATGGTATCCCCCCTTGCCTGTCAAGTGGGTAGTTGTCTTGTTTGGCCTTGGTGCTTTCCCCGTCTGGGCTTGTTTGGCCTCGTCCCCTCCCCCCCTGTGGAGTGGGGCCTGTGGTCTTTTTGGTTGGCCCCGCCCCGCCTGTGGGGGGCAGTGTGTTCTGCAGAGGTATTGTATGGTTGCTGCCGCTTGTTAGTAGTAATGTCATCGTTACATGCCTTGTCCCCTCCCCCCCTGTGGGTGGGGCCTGTGGTCGTTTTGGTTGGTCCCGCCCCGCCTGTGTGGGGCAGTGTGTTCTACAGAGATATGGTATGGTTGCTGCTGCTTGTTAGCAGTACTGTCATCGTTACGTGCTCGTTACCATACAAAATATGATGTTGCTCTTTTCTCCTTGCAAACGGTCCCCCCGTCCCAGCTCTGATGCGGTTCTCCGCTCCTGTGAAGAAGCACTGGTTNNNCCCTGCCCCCCAAGTGTGGTGTGGTGTGGTGTGGTTGTGGGTTGCTGCCCGGTGTGGTGTGGTTCGGGTGTGGGTTGCTTCCCCCCTCCTGGTTCGGGTGTGGGTGGGCTTTGGTGGTTCCCCCCCCTTCCTGGCGTGGTGTGGGTTGGGTGGTTCCCCCCTGCATGTTTGGATCTGCCTGTGCTCATGATGAAAGCATTATCACAATCATCTTAGTGTTTCTTTGGTTGGTCGTCGGGTTTCTGCCCACGTGCATGCTGACGATTATGGCTTTATTGACCGTGGGGCCACGATCTTTGTGAACAGTTGTCGCTTTGGGGCAATTGCAATAGGGTTGCAATGGGTCAACTGTCACAGGGATCGGGCCTGTCAGGGAACACGGTCCGCGTGACTGCTGCCTTGTTTGTCGGAGTCCTCTTT